>ML978237.1:0-151651 GCA_010015745.1 Setomelanomma holmii
TGCCAACACCCAAAGAATAGGAGCACCTGAGTACTAGCCAGGGCGCTACCCGTCTTTCATGCCCCCTGGGAGGCTTTCATAGGACGTTAAACAATACATACATACATACATACACAATAGAACCTCACATTGAACACCAACTTTTCAATTTCATGGCACCCTCCAAAACAGGCCTAAAAACCCGTCAAATTGATCGCAACACAGCTCTAATCCTACCTCCGCCAGCCCCTAGCTAGGCAGTGCACTGTGAAGGGTAAGAATGGCGGATGTAGGGACCCCAGACCGCCTGTTGGCGCCTGGGAATCCGGCTGCAACACGACCAGATGAGCCTGCCTCACCTAGTCACTAGAACCTTTTACGTTCCTCCAGATAGACCTAGACAATTCCCTAGTCTGGCGTCTCTCTGAATACTGGTAGAGGACCGCATAACTAGGCAACAGCCAGTTCAACAGGTGTGGTAGCCTAGAAGATTGCACCAGCACTCTAGGCCTTCCAAACTAAGTACAACATGATTTCGGCACTTGCCAGCACTATTGACGCCTTCATGGGCTAGTATACTAGCCTAGAAGAAGCCCTAATTGCTAAAGCCCTCTGCAAACAAGTTACAGAGGCCCTGACTAGCATCCTTAATCCCTCCTAGGGCACCACTCCCAGGGCTACACCCACTGTAAGGGTGTCTGAATCCTCCCATCAACCCTGGGCAGAGGTGGCTAGAACCCCGAAAAATTTGGCCCCCCTGGCTAGGGGAGGGGCTAAGGCCCATCCGGCAATAATAGCCTAAAAGAATGTTCTCTACAATAACAGACTAACTGATCAGCGCATCCTAATCACCACCCTAGCAGAGGCACGCCTTGCTTGACCCTCTGGCTACGCAATTCAGCAGGCTATCTGCCAGGCAGTCCTAAATATCACTTTAGCCAACGTGCCTAAGGCCACTGCAACAAAGACAGGCTAGGCAATTACCCTAGCCAGTCTTGACATACAATCACGCCTTATAGAGGATGAGAACCGCCAGCTTATGATCTAGGCAGTTGCTGGAGATAACGCAAGACTCCCTACTGTCTAGACTAACTATGCAGTCTAGGGTCTAGCTAGTGCCTTTACAGCTCTTGACGGAACACCTATCAATGTTACTACTGAATTAATCAAGAAAGAAGTGCTAGCACAGACACAGAAAGAGCCGATTAGCTGCCGGCCTTCTAGGCACGGCCCTGGAGCAAATATGCTGACTACCTGGATCATATCCTTCACTCAGAAGGTACCCTCATTCTAGCTCTTTGACAGCAACTGGTCTAAGGAAATTAAGAAGGCCCCTATTATTAAACGACATAATCCTAGCTGCCAGGGCTTCTGTAATCCTACTAGATGTACCTAAGACCCTCACTGCAGCACCTGTAGCATTCCTATTGCAAAACACACCAGCCCCTATAGAGACTTGTGTGAAGGCCACCCTAGATGCGCTAATTGCCACGGGCCCTATTAGGCCTCATACTCTAACTGCGCTGCAGCTCCCTAGAGAACTGCTGGCTGGGTTGTCAGACCCACAAAGAAAGAGCTGGCCGCAGCCCGCTAGGCAGGACATCTGGCTTTCCTCCAGGAAAGCCTCTAAGCCAACGCCTCTGAATCTAGCAGAGAGGACGCAGCACCAGACCCCTCCCTAACCGCAACTGCAGCTGCGCCTACTGAGGTTCTAACACAGGTGTCAGCCTGGCACCTCAGTTCACACAGTACACTGTGAACTGCATCTCACGTGACTCTGTTAGTCACCTGCTTACTCATCTGGTTGTGTATATAATCGCTCACAGTAGCTCTCTCAATACAACAACCTTCTGCCTCATTCATACCTGCCCTGTGCTCCCACATCCAACAACAGGCACCGGCCAAGAGAACCTGAACCCTAACAACCTCCACCCCTATTGCTAGGTCTACTTCAGGACTAGATAAAAGGCCTACACGCAAAACTTATAAAACTACAAACCTTAACCTGCACTAACTCTTACAGCAGAGCGTCACCCGCAAACTAGACCACACTAGTCCGTTGTTGGAGCCGACAGACGTCGAAATGAGCGAGTCCTCTTCTACATGATAGGACAACACCTACACAACACTAGTGGTAATCAGCCGCACAAAACAGCCTAAGGTATACTTATTGCCTAGGCTAACGTTGGTAAGAGCTCACCTAGCCACATCACAATCTTACAACTTGCATAGGAAACAAAGGTAGACGTTGTATGCGTCTAAGAACCCTTCACCTGCTTAGATTCTAAAACCTCAACACACCCTAGATATAACCTGCATGCCCTAGTGACTAACTAGGGCTATAATAACCCTGAAACTAGAGAAGCACTTCGCCCCTAGGTTATAACCTATGTCCGCAAAGACTATAGACTTCAGTCTAAAGTCATCTTCCTAAGAATTAACTGAGACCTGTTAGTACTGGAGTTTTACAGTACATCACTAGCTGCACTCCCCCACCCTTATCTATCATGGGAGGTGACTTGAACGCCCGCCACCTAGCCTTTGAGCCTGGCACAGACTCCCGCAACGGGGGCATTGAACTGAACTAGTGGTCTATTAACAACAACAAAAGCTTTATTAGAGAGCCTGGCGAAGCCACTCACCAGGCTAGGCATGTCCTTGACCTTACCTTCTCAAATATCCCCTTTGCTACGACTGAAGTAGTAGATGACCTATACTGTGGCTCTGACCACTTTACCTTACTTACCACAATCCCCGCTAGAGGGTGTCAACCTCTAGACTAATTCTATTACAGAGTGCTAACAAGACGCCTGCACTAGTTTAACACTCTTGTTGAACTACACCTTCAAGCATACCTAATCAGCCCTATCAACACTAAAACAGACATTAAGTTATCTATTGCTAGCTTAGAAAAAGCCCTGTGGACCGCGCTCAAGGGCGCTGGCACACCAGACAGGGCAAAAGGTCACTCAGCACCATGGTGGACAGAAGAATGTGTATAAGCCCACAGCCAGCACCAGGTTGCCAGGAACTCAGCAGAACTAGGGTCAATCCCTACTGAAACTAGAGAATTCCTTGCCGTTGTCTAGAAAGCAAAGAAGGAATACTAGGCAAACTGGATCAACAACATCACTACAGATAAGGAACTATACAGCCTGCTAGGCTGGCACAAACTTACACTAGGACAGCAGGACATCCCACTTATTGTTAACAACCAAACTATCTCAGACCTACTAGCAAAGGCCGAGGCCCTGCGGGTAGAAATCCTAGACTGGTTCAGCGCTGACGATGACCTGCCAGAACCAGTGTGGTCTACTGAATCACCACCAGGTAAACTTCCATAGGACACTCACATCCCTATAGAAGAAGTTGAGAGAAGCACTATTAGGGTGTCTAGCACCTCGCCAGGCACCGACTGAATCACCGTCCGACTTCTTAAGACCTGCTGGGCTCAGGTCAGGACCTATATCCGCTCTATCTTTCAGAAGTACCTAGAGCTCTGCTATTTCCCTACAGCCTAGAAAACTGCTAAAGTCGCTATGATACTAAAAGTCAGCAAGAAGGACTGTACCTCCCTGAGATCTATGCGCCTAATAGCCCTCTTGTCCTGCCTAGGCAAAGGATTAGAACAGCTTGTAGCAAGACGGCTAGCCTGGACCGCAATGACCTACAAGATACTCAGCCCCCAGCATGTAGGCGCGCTCCCGAAACGCTCTGCAATAGACCTGCTGGCATCCTTCACACATGATACACAAAGAGCTTAGGCATTAGGCAAGAAGGTGACTATAGTTACTATAGACATTCAGGGGGCCTTTAACACACTCCTTAAGAACTGACTACTCAACCGCATAGCAAAGCAGGGCTAGCCAGACCTAGTGCTTAAATTTGTTAACAGTTTCCTCACAGATCGCAAAGTCAGGGTTAGATTAGGCAAGGAAACCACCTAGTGCTACACCGTTGCCTGCAGAACACCCTAAGGATCACCACTGTCCCCAGTACTCTACACACTATACCTTGCAGAGCTTCTGAACTAGGATACAACCCGCCGCTTTAGATATGCTAACGATGTCTGCCTATACTGAGCCTCTGACTCTCTTAATGAAAACGTCCGCTTGCTGGCAGAAGATATTAAAGCTATCAAAGAGTGGAGGGCAGCAAACAAGGTGGCCTTCGCACCAGAAAAGTTGGAAATAATGCACCTCACTAGGTAATAGGATAACTACTCTCCGCCCTGCGTTGTAGACGCTACCCTCACTATTACACCAATCACAGATCAGCACAACAGAGTCCAACCTGCCTGCTGATAGCTTAGGGTCTAGTTTGATTAAAAGCTTAACTTTAAAAGACACGTTGAAACTAGAGCAGCAACAGCCTGCAAAGTCGCCTATCACATCCGCAGCCTTACTAACATAGTCTATAGCCCCCCAGCCTCAGCCCTTCGCAAAGCTGTCACTACCTGTATAATGCTATGCATCCTCTACAGAGCAGAAGTATGGTATGAAGGTTGCACTAAGAATACTCTAACTAACTGATCAGATCTACCGCCTATAGTTAGCACCAGGATTAGCTGGCACCTTAAAGCCCTTAACCAGACGCTTACTATCGCGGCTTGCGCCATCCTCCCTGCATAGAAAACCTACCTAGAGTAGGCACTATTTTAAGACGCTGGCTTACTATCAGCACTTATTAGGTTAGAAGAAGCAAAGCTGAGATTTGCTCTGCATCTTCAGACAGTCAACAAGAATCACCCACTTACAGCCAGGATCAAAATCCTAGTATTACAGAGGGGTAGGGGAGCTGGAGGTTTACAGAAGCCGCATTCCAAAGTCTAGAGACTTGGGATGATCCTCCCTACTACCCTCAGACACACCCTTATAGCGCCGCACTACTCTCTAGGGTGCTGCACTAATCTAACAAACAGTATAGCTAAGGCTGAGGCCGCTAAATTATTCACAAAGTAGTGGGATACCCTTACCTACTAAGACGTCACCATCTTCTCTGATAGATCAGAACAATGCATTAACAGCGAACGCTTTGTCACCTATAGCTATGCTATATACCAGGCCCAGACCCAGATTGCTATAGAGAGGGGGTCACTTAATCCCCAATCTCATGTGTTTGATACTGAAGCAGTAGGTGCGTGGAGAGGTCTCCAGCACGCTATTAGACTAGCCCCTCATCGCCATTGCAGGCTATGGATGTGTATTGACTCAACGTCAGTTATCTGGTGTATACGGGGCAACGCTCCCACATCGTCACAGTAGGCATTCCTTAAGTGCCAGACAGCAATGGCAGTCTTTAACATACAAGTGCGCTGGTCGCCAGGCCACACTAGGATCATTAGGAATGAGGCAGCAGACCACCTTGCTGATACTAAAGCAAAAGCACCCAGCCAGCCTTACGGCATGGCTGCGGAACCGACAGCATCTGGGGTACGTTCAATCGCTAAGTCTCTGCTTAACGCTGCTAGGCAGCGCTGGTGGGATCAAAAGCGGACACAAATGTCAGCCTGGTACCAGCAATAGGAACTACCCTATCAAACCACAAAGACACTAATCGAACTGACGCTGCCGCGCCCTATCCTTGCCTATCTGCTAGCTATCTAGACACGACACAGGGACTTTGCATAGTACTACATCAAATTCAAACACAACACAGCTGAATTAAACTGCTCTTGCAGGCGACTTAAAACACCTGAGCATATGCTCTTCTGCAGAAAGACAAGATGCTCTTTTAGTAGGTGGCCGCTCCGACCCTTCAGCCCCCTAAGCAACATCGAAGAGGCCGTCAGATACCTCAAGGTTCTACTTACTAAGCCTAAACACTTCAAAACACTCTTAGAGACCACTAAGTACTTTATATCAATCTGCTGGCAATAATCCTAGGTATCTACCAGAATAGTCTAGCACGCCAAAATACAGCAATAAGCAGCCGAAGCTGCCTATTTATAACCCTGTCAAAGTCGCAGCATTACAAAGCACAGCACTGAGCAGTCTCAGCCGCTCACGTGTGCTGATTAGTCCCTCGCTCATCCCTTCTGCAAGAAGAAACATAACACACAAGCCCTCTTATTTGTCACCTTTATACCCCCTCCCCCAGCTTTAACGCTAACGCCCTAGGCCCACTAGCCCTAGAACAAGAGCTCTGCTTCATTGCTCAACACATCCCTGGCCCTACAGCCCAGAACCTAGATAGAGTCTTTAAAACTGGCGGAAATTACCCTACCAGACTGCACACACTGCCAACACCCAAAGAATAGGAGCACCTGACTAGTCAGGGCGCTACCCGTCTTTCATGCCCCCTGGGAGGCTTTCATAGGACGTTAAACAATACATACATACATACATACACAATAGAACCTCACCCGAACATCAACTTTTCCAGGTCAACGAAAGGTTGATATCTATCAACTTTTCATTAAAACACAACTCAAATGCCTTCTTAAATCTGTTTCCTAGCGTCCTCTTCCTGCTGCAGGCGTTGTGGCAGGCGCGCTAGCCTCTTTTGTCTTTCAGCTCCCTGGTGAGCTGAGATGTCTTCCAAATAGCCCGTGCGCTACTCAGATTTTCATGTTTGGTCAAAGGCCACAACCACTGCTAAGACAAGGAGACAGCCTTGACACTCCTTGTTCTTGCAAGATATAGGCATCTGCTAGGCCTAAATACAAAGGCTCTCCACGCGCAGAGCTACGGCACGATCCGACAGAGCACCGGCTCTCCACACCTACAACAATGAGAGCTGCCCGCAGCTCTCTAAAGACCAACTGTCAGAGTCCCTGACCTGACACAACACGCAAATAAGGCAGCCAGCATAGCCTTACAGATTCGCAACTTTGAGAGATAAAGAAGAAGGACAGGCCTGGCTCTGCCTTCCTACTGCATCTATCTCCTTTGACACAGGCATTGCCAAGCCTAGTACAAAGGCTCTCCTTGTGCAGAGCCACGGCTCCGATCCGACAGAGCACCGGCTCTCCCCACCCACAACAAGAGCTCTGCTTCATTGCTCAACACACCCCTGGCCCCACGGCCCAGAACCTAGATAGAGTCTTTTCAACCGGCGGAAAACACCCTACCAGACTGCACATACTGCCAACACCCAAAGAATAGGAGCACCTGAGCACTAGTCAGGGCGCTACCCGTCTTTCATGCCCCCTGGGAGGCTTTCCATAGGACGTTAAACAATACATACATACATACATACATACACAATAGAACCTGAGTTCAATCCTCAATTCCCTGCGCACTGCTTGCAATTACCGCAACAGTTATGAGCCCGGCTGCAACTTGGGATTGTTCTCACCTGCTGCTGCAATCGTTACTCTACTCGAGTCGCACGTTTGCTATACTGCGTTCACCCACGACGTACTTGTTACCGCGTTCTCTACGATGCACCTTTACCGCGTTCTCCACAACGCACTGTTACTGCGTTCACCCACAACGCATCTACAATGGCTACTGAGTCTGATCCCGCTGTGACGCGTGTCACAGTCATACTGAACACGCCTGACGACTGGTTTACCTGGTTGTTCATTCGCCGAGATGTTGCCAACCGCCACGGTCTCTGGCAGTACATCAATCCTGGCATAGCTAGGGAGCTTCTCCCTGAGCTCACAGAGGCTGCTGAGCCTCAACTTATCGACTACCAGGCTGGAGCTATTAGGCTCTCTGACCTGACAGCAGACGACCGAGAGTCTTACAGATGGGAATGCGATCGATGGGAGCGCCGCCACTCTGAGTACCGCACCCAGAAGAAGGCTTTAGCCGACCTGAACACGGACATCAGCGAGACGATTGCTGTACGCCACATACACCTGATCAAGGATCACGAGACCCTATGACCAACTGGTCGCTCTCAAGAAGCTCCTTTGCCCAACTGACGCAACTCGCCGCCGCGAGCTTGCTGACAAGTACAACGCTCTCAAGACTGCTCCACAAGCCGCGAAGAAGGTCGAGCAATGGCTAGCTGAATGGATACACATCACAGCTCAAGTCAAGGCTGTCAGTCTGCCAGAAGCTGACGGCAATCGGCCACAAGAAGACTTTCTGATCGCCTGCAAGGCACTCGATCAAGAGTTTGCCACGTCCTGCCTACGCAAGATCTTCAAGCATGAAGCGCAAGGCACCACTGCTGAGATCTCATCTCTGGAGATGTACGTCGCGGAGATGACCACCTATCTACGCCATACGAAGCCTCACTCTACTGGCCTGGCAGTCTCTGCTGCTGAGCTCGGAATCACGAAGCCGACCAAGACTCAATCGACTAGTCGAGGTCACCGTGACGGCGCACGACCAACACCTACCTGCGTATGTGGGAAACAGCATTGATACACTGACTGCTTCATCCTGAACCCACGCCACCCAGCACGTCCGAAGATCTATCAGCCTGCAGCTGAGGCTGTACGCAAGGTTGAAGAAGCGCGGAAGGATTCTAAGATCAATGCGCGCGGCAGGATCTTCAGGTTTGCGGCATTAGGGATTCTGTGGACCACGTTACCGTGATAGTCAACGAAGAGATCAGACGCCTAGATGGAGACCCTCGGAAATTGTTACTTGGAGGAATTAGCCAAGGAGGCGCGGTCGCACTATGGACCCTCCTCTGCCAGCAGGATTCAGCAATGAGGCCTGGCGCAGTTGTGGTTGCAAGTACATGGCTCCCGTTTGCGACCAACCACGAAAAGACATTTGCAGGACAGTCAGGGCCTGATGAAAGCCAAGAAACGGAGTTCGATGGATTTGTGGAGCAGATGATAGCTACCAAAACGTTCCCTGGCACGACGGGTGTCGTTCAAGTCTCCCACAGGCTGCCTCCAGTTTTCGTCGGTCACAGTGTTGACGATGCATACGTTGATGTTGAGCTCGGGCGACAGGCAGCACGCATTCTCGCCCAAGCGGGATTGCCTTCAGAATGGAAGGAATATTCAGGCGCGGAAGAAGAAGGACATTGGTTCAAGATTCCGGATGAAATGGACGATATTCATGGATTTCTGGGTCGAATCGGATGGATAGGAGGATTTAGCTTGCGGAGACACAAGATTGTGGTCGATCATTCGCGTCTAAATCAAAAACGATGGGGACAAGGTCGAGTGAAGTTGATATGGAACCCTTGTCAGAAGGACAATATAGATTGGGTTGTGCTTGAGATGAAATTCGCATTCGTGACTTTATATAACAGTCACTTACCATTTTCTACAATGCCGCGTGCACTTTCTTGTACTTTCAATGAGGTCGACCTAGAATCTTTCACGTCGCAATTCGATGGTTCCCAAGGCATCTCATTACTCTCATCATCCAAGCCACTGGTCGAGCAGGCGGTCTATGGAAAATTCCATTGGAAAGTATCCGATAGCATCATATGGGAGGAATTCGATCCAGTCACTCAAGGGGCCACGAGTGTCGATCATGCTCACGGCTTTGACGAATTCCCAGAACTCTGGATACCAGCCTGCTGCCTCCCAGTCGATGATGGACGACACTCGAATGACCTTCATTTCAGTTTGTATCACCTCCCCCTGCATCGGAGGAGACTCATGAGTCTCTAGATTGACCATTATATTCCGAGGATGCAAGTCACCATGAGTAATTACGATGCGATGATCGTCTTTCATGGAACATCGAATCATTTTGACCCATAGCGTTACCGTTTTGTTGGGATGTTAGAGAAGGAAGTCGTTGAATTCCGCTTCTGTACATAGAGTTCCAGAGCTTATGCAGTGAGCTCTCCTTATATCTTTGCAGTCCAGACACGAAGCTCCCTAGACGTACATCTGACTCAGAGTCGTCAGCAGCCTGAGTGCGAAGGAGCCGGAACAGAGAATTAAGCTGCTCCTGTACGGATGTTTTCTGCGTGGTTGAGAGTTCTGGCCAGACACTTTCAAGTGTGGTGCCTGGTGCTCGAGACATGGATAAATAAGTTCTCCGGCCACTACGCAAAACGCCTAGGCAGTGGGGAATGGGAAGTTCCGGTATATGGGTAGCAAGGTATTGCGTGTTGTCGATGTGATCAGGATCAAGAGATAGGGCGACTTTGACCACATGGCTGGGCCCAATACCGATGACGAAGGTATGATGGAGCTGAAACAAGATCTTTCCGCCGCGAATGACCTGATTGAGTGTTGCCGCCATGTCTTTGGGTACATGGCTGGGAGACTTTTCGTACTCTTGGGTTGCATGTGCTAGACCCAGAACCGACCGGTTCAGAGAGCGAATAACTTTGACAGAACCATCCACTGGCAGGTCCAATAATCCAGTCGCAACTGAAGGCTGGGTATCTCCGTTGGATGTCTCCTCGTTTGAGGCTGAGCCAAACGCCACGGCAAGTTCATCAACCAGACGGGGATATGCTGTTGCCTCTCGCCTTAAGACTTCAGATATATCTGCAGCAGAGTCGTTGCTCACCATTGAAGTCAATTGGCCGAGCGTGACTGCGCGCCTCTCGAATGGCGACATGGGTAGTGGCGATCTTCAACTCTTCTAGATTGTCTGTTTTCGGCATACTGAGCGTCCCGATGTTGTAGGCAGTGAGATTAGATTTTCTTGTCGCAGTGAAAGGTCGACTGAGCCAAATGGGTTTCGAGGTAAGCTGCCTGGCGCCAAGTTGCTAGTGTAGCGGCTAGTTATGGCTACATTAGTATACCCCTCGTTCCCATTCGCTATGTCATATTGCGCAAGCCGGCAGTGCGTTTGAAAGGAGGGCGGCAAAAGCTCAAAATAGACACGTGGCTGGAGCATGGATGTTTCCGCCAGAACGCCAACCGCAGAACCGCTCAGCAACACCTAAGTTCCACTTTTGAACTTACCCGTAGCGCTGATGGTACTTGTGTGCTTCTCGGTGAGCAGCTCGGCTAACCCATGCCGCTTGTAATCATTGGCCAGCTTGCAGTGGCGGCTATGCTCCCCAGTTACGGCTGTATGTCGGCACAAATTTCAGCCAGAAGTTGGTGGCGGTGGCGGAGCTAGGCAATCATCGTGACCAAGAATCCGCTTACGGGAAACGTACAATTTACCGACTTCTACGGTTTCAGAGCAGGAGACAACAAGGCTTCCCGTTCGCTCAGCCTATTTAAGCAACGTACCGGCGGATTAGTAGTTAGGTGGGTGACCACTAGCTAATACCCGCTGTTGTATGTTTTTGACTTTTTGCTGCCACCTTGCGCAATCGTCTCTTGACAAAACCGCCTTGAATTCTTTTTTCTTCGAAAGTGGCAACCATTAGGACAATGGACCCTCCAAAAGCTGTTCTAGACAAGTTCGAAGAAGACCCCCTCACCTCCTCTCTTATTCCAATCCCGGATCGCTTCCCCATCCATTAGTCCTGGCGCATAGCACTCGCCGAGGAAACTGTGACCGGTCCCAGCAGGCCTGAGGAGATAAGGTACCCGTCCGCCGAACAATACTACGACAATATCACCCTCTTTCATTGTGTCTGGTCCAATGCCCATCAATCCTTTTTTCGTAACGAAGAAACGTCTATCGACACAAGCTCGCACGAACGCCTCGTGGAAGCGACCTGGGTCTGGACGCTGATTGATCAACCACTTCAGGCGCTGTAGAATAGGTGCAGCCGGCAGCATCTGCGGAGCATGCTGTGAAAACCATTGCAGAGCGTCTGCGTCGAAGCTGGGATCTTCGGATATAAGCTTGTTGGTATTGCTGAGCCCTGCAGTTAGTGTTTGGATGAATGTGCGTGCGATACCGTCATTTGGGGATGCAGACGATGTGGCGGAAATACGCCCCATGCACAGCTCCCATGCTGTGCGAACGAAGTCGACCTCTTCCTGGTATGTTACGTAGCCGAAGCCGTAGCTTGCAAGTCTGTCGCCATATGCTACGACAGAATCTACTTCACTTCCCTGAAGTGATATAGCATTGACATTACCGCTAATACCGATGGAGAGTGGCTGTTGACCACTTGCGCTGTATGCCTCGCCGACTGCTCTCGTTGACATCGCATTCGAGGCCTTTTCATGGCGCCAGTTGGGGACCCATGACGGCCAGTCCGATAATGCCGACTTTCCCGCGTGAGAGAATATATCCAGATTTCCGTGCTGGATGATGAGAAATCTGGCGATGTCGCGGTAGACTTTGAGAACAGATTTAGTGGCATAGTCTGGCTCCACCAACTTGTCATACCCGTCTTCCTCCATAGACGCGAGCTCTTCTGCCATGCCAAATGTGGCGTAAACCTTGTCCACTGCATTCTTCGCTTGTCGTGTGCGGAACTCGTTCAGCAACTCGAGCAGCGGAATTTTGTTGTCGGACCAGGAGCACAGCTTCCATGCGGAGGCAGCTTTGGACACGGGCAAAAGATCCTGCTGATCGCGCAGCTGATATCTCAACACAGCTGGCACAGCATATCCCTTGGACTGGAACCAGACTGCCGCTTGGCCGATGGCCGCCCACTCAACTTCCCAGTCGCCGATCAGCGCCGTTGCTTTGCTCGCAAGCACTGCCTCTTGCACGACCCAGACTCTTTCGAACCAAGCATTTGCAAAGAAGTCGCGTACGACATTCCATTCAGGAGCCTCAGGCGGCGGGAACCCATACGAGGCATTACGATGCACGGAGTCCTCCATTGGCCTTTTCGTGGCGACTTTGTTCTTCGGTCTTCTGGCGTTTCGTAGAGCTTGCGCGATGAAGGAGAGCGAGATAGGTATGCGTCCGTACGTGCCGATGTGGAAGACACTCATGGTCGAGCGTGGGTTGACAAATCCCAGCGGCCTTTTGTCCTCTTTGCCCAGCCAGATCTTGACATTCTCGGCCCTCGCATAGATCTTGCCCATCATCTTGACCTGATTTGCTCTTTCATCGGCGTCGGATTGGTTGATGCAGAGCGCGTCCACCCACAGCAGGACCTCTTCGCGCGTATCGTACCTAGGCTCCTCATGTCGATTCCTCGCGAACCCATCCCAGGCATTCTTGCTCGAGTGTAGTGGATGAAGTGCATTCCAGGATACAACGGAATCGCTTCCTCGAGGTCGTCGCAGATGCTTCAGCGCGTCGGCCAGCTGTTTGGTGACGGTCACGCTAACGCTATGGCACAGTATGGGGTCTGCACTCAGGTCTTCACCCCAGACGTACGAGAGTGCATCGTATGGCGGCGCGTCTGCAAGATTCGCAACGGTAACGAACGCGCATTCTATGGGCTCTGTTGGAAACGCGGGTATGATGCTGAGGAGACGGATAGATGAGGCGCTAAGCGGTTTGTAGATTTCTCGCCTGAAGTCTGGCGACGTCATTGTATGCCTCGGGAACGGCAATGTTACTAATAAATTACAGAAGTGCCCATGCAGACACTACGCTTTAATGAGGGTGTGTAAATTCTCAAAAACGGATCTTGAAGCTAATGCTGAAGTAGTGAGTAATGGTTTGAAGTGTAATCGAGTCAGGCCTTTCACCATTCGCCTCCAGGACAACCTTGCCCTACAAAGTCGGACCGCAGTCGAGGCTGAGGGTTTCAGGCGACCAAGCGATTGCGCATCTTCAAGGCTATGAGACAAGAGGTAAGCCAATCAGAAATGCGACGTTGGCGCCTTCCACGACATCCTTCGCTTGTGGGGGTGGCTGTGCCGGCCACTTTCACCAGCTTGGGGGCGGTTTCTACCACCACCAGGTGCCGTCATAACTCGCGTTCGACCTTTGCAACATTGCAAACACTGGCATTACTTCCTTACAGAGGCCTGTATATCTTCAGGATAATTTACAGGTTCTATTCGCTACCTACAACACTCTTCAAGGCCACCCAGAGTTCTACAGGAGAGTAATTTAGGCGGAACTTTCACTTGAGCGCGCACGAATTTCGTCGAGGCCTGGTGCCACAAACCTCTAGATTTCGTCATCTCAACCTAGATCAGGTTGTCCTTCACAGTCATCCCCCGACTTCTGCGATACACAGAATCTTGTCCAGATTCACGACTCTTTCGCATTCTTGCATGCAGAATGGAGCTCTGGGACAACGTGAAAACAGACTTGCGATTGCGGAATCTAAGTGTGTTAGCCCTACATGAATGAACTTCTTACAGTGTTGCTCATGCTAACAACATAGCAGCCATATATGCACAATGGTACAGCTCACCATTGTACTAGACCTGCAGCAAACATGTCTAACCTCTACTCAGGGCCTCCATTCTGGCTGCGACGATGATGTACGGCGTAGCTATCCACCAGCTATTCAAAGATCTCATCTTCCTTTTCTCACCTTCCACCGACATAGTCGCTGCAGTCTTGCCGTGGCTTCTCTACACCATCCACGTTGTATCAATGTTGTGAGTATGCACCACAACAACTATATACCGTACATCTGCTCACGCATTTCCCGCGCGTAACAGTATCTTCCCTCTAGCACCTCTCGCCATCGACCTTCCTCACCACATCCTGCGAAAACCATTCCTATTTGCATCCATCATATCGTGGATCCCCTTGCCGCTTTTCGAATGTCTCGCGGCCATCCTGACAATCCTCGTTCGCAAGAACAATGATTTCTATGATCGAAAAGAGAACGAGGGAGTGTTTCGAAACGACATCCTCAAGCTCATCAACCCTATTGTTCTCTTGATAGGCACTATCGCTCTTGCAATTCGGGTCTGGACCCACAAACCGCCTGGACTGAAACAAAGAGTCGGTATCAATGTGTTGTATTGTGCACAGCTCGTATCTATAAATGCTTATGCTGCCGCTTCTGCTGCAGCACCGAGAGAACAGGCTTTGTTCATAATGTCCGTTGAGCCATTTTACTATGTTGCGGCTGTGGTATTCGGCGTCGCGGCACTGTTGTATGGCGCTGCTTGGAAGAAGGGACACACATGGGTGTCTAGCATATTACTTGGCGGAACGGGTGTAGAGCCTATAGTTTTGTTCTTGCCGGGAAGAGGACCATTGTATCAATCTGTGGGAGATGATACTAGAGAAGGTGCTATCCGGCTGGTGTAGGCAGCCTTTCAAGGGAGCGAGGCAGGTTTTACGCGACGTCACTGACAAAGCAGCGCTTCTATTCATCTTGCACAGTATGTCTTGAATGACTTCACATATACAGCTCGCCGTCCGCTCAGCCCTATCGCATTTCATCTTCTCAGTGTTGTCGCCACCGATGTTTGTCCTCCGACCTCTCTTCACTGCTATCGCTCACCCTCCGCCCAGTCCTCCACCCACTCTGTTCCTGTAATCTCATCACCAAAGCCCACATGTGGACCCTTGCTATTGCTGCCTTCATCGATCTTGAGCGCCTCTATAGCCTCAGAAGATTCGAGTGGGAAAGAGACCGGCCGGACGTAAGCCTCCACACGGCGAGTAGGTAGTGTAGATATGCCCAGGATATGACAGAGCCAATTGCAGAGCATGGATCTCCACCACAATGAGTAATTTCATATGCTTGTTTCGAGCTTCCAGTGTGTCGAATTCCGAGCATTGTGGGAGCACGATCTGTACCTCCACTTTGTCGGTGAGTGCACTGCAGCGCCGTATTTGGGTGTCAAGCTGTTTGGGATAAGGGCTGGCGATTAAGCGACCATAGTGACGACGGCTCGGTGCGGACAGATAGGTTAAAAGGTTGGGAAGACGGCTGTCATGAAGTCCTTCGGCGGCGACGATACGCAAAGGCGTCTGGACGTCCCTAAGAGCATTGAGTCGTGAGAGAACTATACTCGTAGCCTCTGTATTGATCTGGTGGCAGACACAAAGAATTATGACTGTAGGGAAGCACGAATGTACAAGCTTGAGATCGTCTAATGTACCACTTCCGAACGGCAGGTGCGACGTCTTGATGGGCAGTCGCTCATACACCATCAAGAGAATCTCTTTCGGGAGGCCGAGGAAGCGAAAATATTCTTGAGTTACCATTAGGTCGTGAATATAGGTTGAGGTTGGACGTTGTTAAAAGTTTGCTCAAGTGAGTCAGCCGCAAGGTGATGGAGGCCTCATATGGCAAGAGCGATCGCTTAGCACGGGGGCGTTTGCTCTACGTCACAAGTGAGCGCTCGATGAAATGATGCATTCACATCGCAAGTGAAGCAGCCAACGTGGATCTTGGTCGAGTTAGCCTTGATCTGTATACTCTTAGTATTGTTGTCCTACGTATGCAGGAAGCCGCGAATGTGCTTTATTCCCATTAATGCGTTATCCAGGACATCGCCGATATGTACAACTGATTTTCCTCATTGCAGGTACCCCTCGCCCTCCGCCCACTCCTTCATCCATTCTGAATCTTCAATCTCATCTCCAAGCACGACTCGTGGAAACTCCCAACAGTCGTCTTCCCTGAGTGCTTCGCTCGCTTCGGACCAGGAGAGCGTAACACAAACTGGCCGGACAGCACACTTCACACGCCCTACACACGGTCTGGGCTTCCGATACAATTCAAGCACCATATCACTCGAATCCACGTAATATCTTCCACAAGCAGATTGTCCGCGAGCTTCTCACGGGCTTTTGTCTCCCTATGGTCTGAGGAAGACAAGGTCCGGTACGCAACCTGTACGGAAACAACGTCGGCGACTGCACTACAGCGCCGCAATTCGTCATCGAGCTGGCGGGGATATGGACTGCCAAAGATCCGGCCGTTGTCATAATGAGGGCACAGTCTTGCAATGTACGTTAGGAGCCAAAAAAGCCGAGCATCGTCGCTTATGATGTCGATATTGAAGACGATACGCAAGGGCGCTTCGCGGAGAGCATTGAGTCGTGAGATCAGTATACTTTGAGCCTTTGCGTTGATCTGGTAGCAGACAGAGAGAATTACGACCGCAGGGAAGCAAGCGCGCACAAGCTCAAGGCTATCTGTGTTGTTTAAGCCGAAGGATATGTGCGAGACCTTGATAGGCAATAGCTCGTAGACCATCAGACTTACCTCCTGGGGGAGATCGAGGAATCGGAAACGCGCTCGGAGACTCGCCATGATGCGTTCTTCTCTGCGCTCTGCTATGTTAGACAGTGGTGCTAATATACGTCCAGCGTGAAGCGCTTACCTGAGTGCCCAAAAATTTAGCTTAGGCGGAAGTGTTGATTGGGTTGAGAGTCACGAGGTGCCAGGTTATATACAGAACAGGTGCTAAGAGTTCTAGTCGCTGAGGCCTAACCTCATAGGGAAGATCGAGTGAAAGTATGGAGACTGGCATACCCGGCCATCAGGGTCTTTGTGGAGTGGCGGTGGGCAACGGGCCGAAAGGCGCAGTAGCAGATAGATTTGGAAGAGCAAGAACGTAGTCATAGGAACCAGTAGAGCCAACGAAAGAGTGAGGTGAGGGCCGTAATGATGCGCACTTGCCGAGAGCGGTGCCTTAGCGCCACAGCTGTCACGGTTGCTGCACTGTCCTTCAGCTCCGCCGGGTTCAGCGACCAGAGTCAGACCTGTAGGCTTGCGCTGAGTCGCGCGTGAGCTTTAGTCGAAACTGTTCATTTGTGCACATTCACGAGTTGCTTCGGTGATGAAATGCTGCTTGTCTTCCTGCCTATCTCTTTTTTTTCTCTTGCACCTACCAGGAAGACACGAATTTTGTTACGTCCTCCAAACATCTATCCCTGACTTGTGGTAACCTCGTTCATTGATACACTCGCCCTCCGTCCAATTCTCTGCCCACTCAGCTTCTCCAATCTCAGCATCCTTGATTACCTCCACGCTCAAGCTTCTGTTTTCCTGGACAGTCGAGATAGGGGCCAATCGCGAGTTCTTCAGCGCCGCCAACTCACCTGGCGTCCATATAGCTGGCTGAAGTGAGACCTTAACACGGTGTGCTAGTGCCTTCAGGTCCGTTTCAATAATTTGCACGCTTATTCCAAAAGCAATTACCATTAGCATATCGGTATTTCCGTCGCTTGGTGTCGCTGAATATCCGAGAACTGCAATGTTAACACGCGCTTCATCCTCTTCGGAAATGCAGCGGCGCGCTTCGGCGTCGAGTTGCTGGGGATATGGACCGACAAA
Source organism: Setomelanomma holmii (assembly GCA_010015745.1). Taxonomy (NCBI): domain Eukaryota; kingdom Fungi; phylum Ascomycota; class Dothideomycetes; order Pleosporales; family Phaeosphaeriaceae; genus Setomelanomma; species Setomelanomma holmii. Next base: position 17,890 of record ML978237.1, read on the forward strand.
GACGAGGTCATTGAGTCGGCGACGATTGAGGTAGCGGATCAATCCAGTAAGTCGCCACTCATGTAGTCCATCCGAAGCCGCTACAATGCGGAGAGGCTGCGTCTTCAATTGGTTGAGTCGTTGATGCAGGACAGCGGTAGCTTCTTCGTTGACTTGACGGCAGGCTTGAAGAATGGAGATGCTAGGAAAGGATGACCAGACCAGGATGAGGGATTGGGGCGCGGAAGTCCCGAAAGGAGCGTGTGATGTCTTCACAGGTAGCAGCTTGTAAACCATAAGCCGCAACTCCTTTGGGAGATCCAGAAATGGGAAATGCTGCTGTTTCCTCGCCATGGTTCTGATACGGCTGCGGTGCGTCAGTAATGCCTCCAAACATGCACTACGAGACGTACTTAGCTGTAGTTGTCGAGTGAAGGTGAGAGAAAAAGAGCTCGAGCGGTGCAACAAAAGCAGGCGCGAGAGAGCAAGAAAAGCAGTTGCGGGAAACATCGGAGCTAGCGTAGCCGACACCACGTGATAGTGCCGTTGCTGGGGTGGGGATGAAAGTGAAAGTAATCTTCGAGCCATGCGAATATATTGGCTTTGAAAGCGCTGAGCATAGCCGCACCCTGACTCGGAAGAGAAGCTGCCCACTTCTCTCTCGCAGCACTAGTGCGCCCAAGAGTCTTCATCCTCGAACCGTTCGTCCTCCATCCAATCATCCTGCCACCCATCCGCCTTCACAAAGTCGCCAATGCCAAAGGTAAGATTCTTCAGGCTAATCTTCGGCAGTCTCGGAATGCTATCAAAGCTCTCTGCAAAGGCAGGTGCAGTCTCGGTCAAAGGAAGTTCCAGTCTGAGATGTATATTCAGAGGTCGTCGTCGCTCACCATCCAACCGAAAGTCGTCACAGATACTGTAACCACACTCGAGTAGAAGTCTTTGTAACGCTTGAGGCCCCGCAATATTCATCCAGCCGGACTAATCGTAAGTGACCGCAATCTCAAAAGTCTTGGATGATGTGTCGGCAGTCGAATCTTGTACATGCGCTAACCTTGTATGCTTGCGATGATGAGGCACAGTGGTGAGCTGCCGCAGATCCGTAGTCATGCTGCAGTTTCCTGCGCAGGAGGAGAACATTCAAGTATCTTGCGAATTTGCCTAGCAGTAAGAATCTTGTTCATGGACGCAATGAGTTGCACGGGGGAGTCTCTCATGATTGCCATGCGCGCTTGAAAGACTTCGGTTGTTTCGGCTCGCAGTTGACGACAGGTAGCGATAAGGGCAACTACAGATATCGTCTGATAGACTAGTGTAAGGTCTCTTCCGGGATAACTGTATGCATCGTCGCCAAAGGCATGGTGAGTGATCTTGAATGGCAGTCGTTTGTAGACCATCCGACGAACATCTAGAGGGAGCAGTAGAAATGGCGACGCAAGTGCAGCAGCCATTGGTAACATATTCTCCCGTAAGAACTTTGAAGGAATATGGGATGTCGAGAAGACATATGAAGGGTGCTGTTCGTGGGAAGAATAGCGAAGGGTCAACCACGGTTCGGTTACTGGAGAGTCGCAATCGCAGTCGGGTCGGCTCCTCAGACCCCGCACTCGCGCCGCATCGCTCGAGATTGCCTCGAAAGATCGACAACCGTCCTAATGAGAGGATGTTGGAGTATGAAAGCCTCTCTCACCCGAGGCAAAGAAAGTCGGAAGACATAACGTGATGAGCAGGCAACATTCGAACCATAACGCTCGTGCAATACCTCAACTGTTACCTAGAATCAAACTCCTAGTCTTGTGGAGGTACCCAGCCGTTAATCTATCCGCAAATCAAACCAGCAACTCCAAGGCGTTGCTGACTTGCAGGGCTCGAAACTTTACGTCTATGCCCGAATTCCCAGCGTTGGTGTTCACATTCGCGATGAAGCGTCGCAGTATGCCTGCTAACGTGTTCCACCAGTCCTCGGCCCAGCCCAAAAACCACCAAAAAGGAGCAAAATCGCAAGTTGAGATCTCAACAACAATAAGCAGTCAAGCGTGCAGAATGATATAGGAGCATATAATACCTTTTCTAAAGCTTCTTTTTCAGCCTAAGACTAATATCGTTCACTGTTATTGAGATCTCAAGTTATAGCCTAAATTTGGGGGCCAAAACTTTATATCTTATGAATGACTAGATAACTTTCTCTTATACTTACACAGTGTACCCTAGATAGGTCCAGAGAGCTTGAGTTATAACAGCAAAGTGTTTCGTATCATTGTTGTTTAGATCTCAACTTGCGATTTTGCTCATTTTTGGTGGGTTTTGGGCTGGGCCGAGGACTGGTGGAACACGTTACCCCGCCTAGGCATGACTCAGCCGTGATCAGTGGCTGCCACGTTAATAAGTCTGATTCTATGGTTCCATTCAAAGGTCCTAGGTGGTGTCGCATGTCAAATTGCGATACCAGCCGAGAGCCATGCGGTGGCCGCTTTCGTACAACATGCTGCAAACCTTACTCGAGTGCCAAGACCAGTGCAGTGTGCAAGCATGCTGCGGTGCTCATCGTGATATGCAACAAGTGGTCAGCAGGACACTTCGTGAGTGAGTGAAGCATCCGGTGTTTCTGTGCGTTCATGCAGACCCAGTGGTAATGCTCCACTGTTCCAACTGAGTGGTTGGTGGCGACGCCGCATCTGTCGTGGTAGGAAGAAAGGGTGATTGCAGTGACAGGCGCAAGGGCGCACGGTCCCGGCTGCCTTGCGTGCCCTGATCTTCGAAACAAGGGTCGTATGGGAAGATATCCTATACTTGTCTGAGATCGGAATTCGAGAAGTGTTTGAGAAGAAGCGTGGAAGGTTGCGTGACCTCGATGTCCTTGTTGCGTGCGTTACATGCCCACCGTGGTTTCATCTGTGCGCGAGTCAGTGCTCGACAACCAAACGACGCAGCAAATAAAAAGAGCGACATTGATCGGCAGTCGCGTCCTTGCTTGCGCACAATGTGTGAGTCACGTAGCGCTTGTGGACTGATGCTGGTTTGGAATGCCGTAGAGATGCTACGGCACAGAACATGCATGCCGAGGTGTCTCAGCATTTTCTGGTTCGGGAACAATAGATGCAATATATCCCGAACGCCTCATGATTACCAGGTGAAGCAAATGCCGGCTTCGATTGTGGTTCAATGTTCGCTGTCACCTGGATGATGATGCAGCGCCATCCCAATACGTGCACCCAGCGACTCGGAGACGAGGCGGATCATACTCGTCTCCCTTGGGCAGGATCTTCGTATGCACACTCATTGGTAGATGACTAGATGCTGCGTCAAGGCCGCTTGTGGTGGCCAGTCGCTGCAATTTGAGTTAATCTGACCTGTCGCAATAAGCAAAAACGTCCTATAACAGCAGCCTGGCTTCAAGAGGCATACGTTGCGCATTCTGCGCTGGCTGCGGCATGTCTATCCGGACAAGCATGAGCGGCAGCATGCAGTCGCGTGGACCCTAATTGGAGGCATGGTGGTCGGCTGCGTGAAGACCTGCGCCCACATATTTGGCCGAGGAAAGACTGCTCACACTATAACATCGCGTCTCAAGGCTGTCTCCAGAGTATTGAAGATGCTGCACTTATACCACGATCTGTATGATTGCCGTCCACATTCGGTTGCCGACATAAGGATGATGTCCCAGGGTACGCTGCAGCGTGACGAGATGTGATGAACCAGACGGCGTCCATTGGGAATCGATAAAGCTGGAAGACGCATGTGTCGATCCGGTTCCAAGGTTCCCACAGCTGTGGTTGCGTTTTTGCTTCTTCGGGACACCATCGACGCCACCTGCCTTAATTTGCTTCTGACTCGCGATACATGAGTGCTCGCCAAAGCACGGCAGCTGTCTGTGGCGGCTGATTCGACGCCTCAATCCGAGCAAAAGGAACACGATCATGTGCAGTCTGATGGCGGCGCTGTCAATACGTGAGGCTTTCGATGGTGCATGTGGGCGGAGGTGAGACTGGTATCGTGAGGCGAGAAGGATTGCGCTACCAAGGGTCCCTGCCGAGAGCAGAAGGAGCGATGGCATGGTGACACAACGACACTGCACCATGGGCGAGCACAAGGATCGCAGTCGCCAGCTGTGCCAGCTTCAAGCAGGGTTGCAATGGTGAAGTATTGGAGCTTTTCTCTATAGTACGATTTCGATCCTATTCTACAATGCTGCCCGACCTTACTGCCCAATCATGCAGCCCTGCTTGCGTTCGTGAAGCCGCCCAAGATCATAGCCGTTCTTGACAGCTGGACCTCAGGCTGTGGGCGAGTCTGCTCGACGCCCAACTCCAGAAGAATCGATCGGCAGTTCTGGGTACTCCAGCAGTTGCTGCGTTGTCAACACTATCACCGGATGTTCAGCGTGAACAGGGGTGATTCCGGTGACGCTCCGCACGCATCCATGCCTCGGTTGCAAGGTACCGCTCGTCCAGCTCATCTCGCCGCTCATTATCGTAGTCTCTTGTGGTAAGGATTTCCAACGCCTGCGTTGGCCAACCACTTATCCATTATTGAACATTCGCGGAAAAGCAATCATGAAGCCCAATTCCAGAAATGCCACACATGCTCTTGCTCGCATCCGTCATCCCGTTCGAGTATCCACCTCATGCTGACATTATTCAGGCGTCACCGCTACAATGATAGCTTTCGTGCCCCATCTTCTTTTGATGCGCGTGAGACCAAAAGGAGATATGGAACCAGAAGGTGGCTGTGGAAAATGTGCAGCCCTCGTAATGCAAAGTGGAGTCGTTCGCACCAAGGCCAAAATACCTGCAGGAAATAGTACAGTCCACTACAAAAAGGAACATGCATATGCCGAGCAGAAGGTCGTCCGATACCCTAGTGACGCCTTTTGCCGTCTATCGAAGTGAAAGGTAATGCAAACAGTGCACAAAAGCGGTACGTATGCGGTAAATGTACACAGGAAATACAACTGTTTCGCGAATGGGCGTCAGTCGCGTGTCGTCTTGAGTCTCATCGGAGAGTTATTGGGTGGAGCAAGCCTCGCGCGGGTCAGGTCAATGCGTGGTGAGGAAGGCGTTGGGTGCGGCGCTGTATCAAGCCACTGCGAAGATCATGGTCACCAGGTGAAGAACTCATCATCGTCGTCGCGATGTTGATGAAGGCCGCTGGGCAGAAGACCCAGCGCCGACTTGTTCGAGGAGGTCGAGGCATTGGGTTAGCACTGGTGAACGAGTTAGCGAGTTGCCGGAGTAAATGTGCAATCGATGATACTAACTCGCTATAATCTCCTCTTCCCACACGCCCATCTGGTAGTCGACCAAACCGTGCTTCTCCATATTGTCACAATGCTTCACGAGCTGCGTGCCCATCTTCTCGAGGAAGTCGTACTCGATCAGCGTCTTCGGTGGCTGTGGTCGCTGGCCAGTAGAGACCATTTCTTCTGTGAAAGTTTTCTGTTTCTGCAGTGTCGCTAGCCAGCAGGTGTTGAACTCTTCCCATAGCTTCAGTCGTTGGGAGTAGTGATTTTCATCGTCGCGCACTAGACCTGTAGTCAATTCAGCTGCTCGTTCCACACAGCGCCTTGAGAAAGACTCACCCAATGTCTCCGCGTAATGGAGAACCCAGTCCGAAAGCATGAACAACTGCTGCGCAGCTTCGCTGAGATAGCCGTCCCGTACCTGCTCGAACGTTCGCTTGAGCTCCGTCTGGTAGCGGTTGTAAAAGACGTCAAACTCATTGCCAGCACTTTGCTGCTCGTTGTAGCTGCCCTGTGAATAGCCCGCTTGGGCGGTCGCCTGGTGAGGATCTGTCATGCCGGCGGCAGTGTAGGTGGGCGCAAGCGGTTCTCGTCCGACCGAAGGTTGCGTTGCTGAATATCCCAGGGAAGGGTACTGTGAAGGAACGTTCTGGGACGCAAGAGCAGAAGCAGGCGCGCTCGTAGGGCCGCTCTCGTAGTATTGCGGCTGTGCGACCCCAAAGCCGGTGCTCAGGACCTGTATGGCCGAGTCCCTGTTTTGCTGGTACTGTTCCACAGGCTCATACTGCGACGACCCTGATGCTGGGCCTTGCGCGCCCGCTACTCCGTACATGACGTTCTGGCCATAAGGCGAATACTGCTGCGATGCGCGCTGCGGTGACTGCTGCTGGCCGGCGCTGTAATCTTGCCCGCCGTACGAGGGCTGAATTGAGGATCCGAACTGTGAACCTTCCCCGTAAGCGTAACCGTAACTCGACGAGGCGCGACTCCCTGATGGGGCCGCAGAGGTAGGTGGGGCAGGTGCAGACAAGGGCGCCTGCCTGTAGCGGTCGGATGCGCTTACCACGGGGTATGAGGCCTGTGGTGGAAGGAGCGTGCCTTGCTGGCTCGCGTAACCTGAAGGGTTCTGCCGCGGCCGACGGTCATTGTCCATCCCACCCAGCCGGCCTTTGATTTGCAGACTGAAGGGCGGTTCGAGAGCCCGATACCCCAGGGGCGAGACTGGCGGAGTCGCGTAGTTGGCCAGCTTGCAGGCTTGAGAGGGTTATGGAGGGGCAGCGCAAGAGTCGGAAAGATGTGCGTGGGTGGAGCGGAATGTCTTGCAGTTGTACAATATTGGCGATGATGATAGGCAAGTCGCGACGACAAGAGTCAGGAGAAAGAGACTGGAAGGAAGCCGAATGGTGGGGGAGTGAGTGACGTCCGAATTGGATGGTTGAGAATGCTCAAAGCTGTGCGGGACGAATATAAACACCGCCCTGGCGCGTCGGCACTACTCTCGCCAATGGAGCCCAATTCTACAATGTCGCTGGCGCAAATCCTCGCTGACGCGTGCGAAGATCCCAGGGTATCCTCGCTGGGCTGCGACGAGGATGTGTGGTAATGGTGCAGAAGGACCCGGAAATCGGCCTCCCGATGTGGAAATGTTGGAGAATATGCGTGCGTGCCTGTGGAGCAGCTAGACACGTAGCCACTAAATGGCAGGAAATGGTCCGGCAGCAACACGCGTGGAGAACCCTGGATACGAAGACCTGGTGGTGAGGCGAGACGTGTGCGTGAGATGTTTAAGGGTGAACCTTGCAGCAGCTCACTATTTCAACGAGTCGGACGCAGTGCAGGGCGAACTAAGAGATCGTCTCAAACAGCTTAACGTCTGCGTTCTGGTAGCTTAACGGCCCTAACGTACACTGGCGCTCTTCAAGATTCTGGTCAGGTATGCGCGCTGGGCGACGAGGGCAAATGCAGGAGCGAGGTGAAGCGTTCGGACCAAGCTTGGACAGGACTGGGACGAGAGCGCGACCAAGGCAAGTTGGTAAGCCTACGCGCTGGCCCACGGAGCAGGACTGAAGGGCTTTAAGGAAATATCGAAGGGAACGAGCCCGTGCAGCGAGCGTCACCACTGGCGGAGCACAGCTGGATGCCGGCTCGCGGCTGTCCAGGGCTGACGTCCGGTCTAATTCTGGGCGAGGGTATAGTGGGGGGATGTGCGAGCGGGCTGGGGTAGCTGTGAGGTGACGAGAGGGGGGCGGGCTGGAAGTGAGGGTGCAGAGAGCCACATTGGGAGAGCATCAGGCAGTGTGTGGGAAACAAAAAGGAACTCGCCAACGCGCCACGCCGGCGAGCAGTCTGTAAATACCTGGGCCGGGGTGTGTAGACTAGCTGGGTACCTGAAGAAGTGGGTGGCTGCAGGCCGGCTGGCGAGTGATAGCGTCTCGGTGGGCGCTGGATGACAGCGTACCTGCGAAGTCTCCGATTTCCGAAAGGCCATGGCGGGGCTAGAGATTCCCTGCAAGCCACGGTTACGAGATCGCCTTTGGTGGATCTGCGGCTGGGCAGCCATTTCTGCAGGGCATCGTCGCGTCTGGCTGCGTGGTCGTCGCCTGGAGTCGTACGCCGACCGCACAGGTTGGACGTGGAGCGTGGCAGCGCGTCATCCAGCACCCTTCAGTATCTGGTGACAGCCTGACATGAGAGCCTCCTCAAGCCCTCTCTCTGCGTGTCGGCGCGGTTCCGCCCCGCGCGGATCCACTGGCGCTCGAGAACACCTCCTCTCACCCTGTTGGTCTTGGCGGGCTCTGTCACCGAGTAACTCCCGACCACACATGGCGCTGCTTCGTGCGGCCTTGCTGGCGACCACGTCCCTCCAGCTGAGCCTGATGAGCAGCAAAGGGGCCGAATACCAGGACCGTCGCCAGCGGCATTAGCAGACTGCTCCCTGCTCGTCGCGAACATGTTTCATGCACCACGTTGTTCGGCCTTCGGCCGTGGCTGATTCGTTTGTTCGCTGCCAAATCATCAAACGACTGTCGAACCTTTGGAGCTTCATCGCGTGGTTACAGACAGGCGCGCAGAGTGTTGAGCGCGTGTTGGTCCTGGTACTGCACCTCACTCGTGTGCAGCTCAGGGGCAAATTTCGGCATCGACGCTGGATCAGGACTCTCATCTCTTGATGCAAGATCCCGCAGAGTGCAGGGGTCTATCGCGCAAGGACGATCGCTCTCCACCCACAGCCTCACTCGTCGATCCCGCCACGACGCGGGCGACCTCACTGTGCTCCAGCGACCGCGTGGACGAGCGATGCAACTTTGCCTCCAAAGTCAACTTCTCGGTAGTTACAAAGTGCTGCCAGCAGACGCGTTCGCTCTCGCACGCTGAGAGGCAGGAACGATTTGCCTAGCCACATCTCGGAGGCTCCTGCCGATACTTCTCACTGGCTCCTGCCCGCAGTCCTCCCGTCATCCTACCAACAACACCTCCACCTAGCGTCCGAGCTCTTTCCTGCAACATCCGACACTCGCGCATCCTGGTGACATCTGCAACGCCCACTGGGGAGATTAACAGAGTTGAGGCACTCCTGTGCGCTACAGTTTGGCTTGTGGCTATCAATGAATTGCACCTCACGTGGCTCACTGGGGTCCCAGCCTTTGCAACCTTCTCGAAGGTCGTATCAAGGCGCACCGCGTGGGACAGTGCGAAGCGGACTCCCGTCTGATGAAACCAGCGTCGTCCGAACAGCCACTTACGGCCGGGCACAAACGAGAGTGCGTCATTCGATTCAAACGGCGATCATCAGGTGGCCCATGCTCCCGCACCGTCGCGCAGTGGGAGATGAAGAAGGGCCATGGCGAACACGCTTCGAGAAGGTTTCATTCTGTTCGAAAACAATCTCACTGGCAGTCAGCAGCCACAGCTGATGCGCGACTGGTCTATTCCCGCCGCTATCACGACTCGTACACGTCTTGTTTCGCCTCGCGAAATGGTAGGGCGAGTGTTGGAGGGGCCGTACACTTTCGTCACGATGCTCGGCCTGAACGGCGCCCTTGCTATTTTCAGCAATAGAGCACAGCCCTGTTCCGTATGCTCACGCCGTTGGGACCACTTCTGCATTAGGTGCCGCGATGCGTACTGCGGCTACGACACGGTCGCATCGAAGCGAGAACGCTGAGGATGACTGTCTGCAGAAGTGACATGGCAAGAGACGCGATTGGCCTACTTTGGGAAGGTATTCAAGCGGCACGCAGGAGCCCAACATTAAATCCTTCGCGATCAGAATCTGGTTGACATGGTTGCAACGTGTCTTCCATATAACCTTTGGAGCCCTACGCATGTGAATTGGGTTCCGATCTGGTCGCATGCCCAGATCGCGCATGCTTGGGAGATGGACCTATATTTCGCATGATATCGACTCCAGGATCAAAAGCGAGACCGACCCTTAGCGAAATCGGATCAACACTCAGAATCAACATCAGCGCTGCACGACCCAGGATGACCCGTCTTGCACAGATTGCTATGGGTGAAGCGTCATGCTATTTTGTCCGTACTCTTTAGCCGCCCACACGTAGCAATTTGCAAACTTTCATCATCGGCTAGCTGGGATTGGACTGAGATCTGCCAAGAGCTCGGTGCGAAGGAAAAGCTGATTATCCACTGGCAAGATCGACTTTGCAGCCCTGTCGCATGTGAGACAGGTCGAAAACCCGAGGCTTGGAAGAAAGCCTAAGCGGTTTGCTGCGAGTAATTCTCATTGGCCACAATTAGGGCTGAGATGCATTTCTGAAACTGATAGCTGAGCAGGTTCCACATTGAGCAACCTTCATCATTTCTTCGTAATCCACCATACGCGGCGCAAGGTGTATTGACATTACGCAAAAGCTCTCGTCTCAGCATGGGACCACCGGCTGCGGCAGCAACGGACAAAATCTACATAGCATGTATACATGCACTGGACACATGTTGGCTCAGATACAAGTCATCTCCAATGCGACCATCATACATTCGGCCGCGCGAAATGGCACGGTAAGCATGTTGTACAAAGTAAGCTCTCAACGCTTGACCCAGGTGGGCATCTTGCGAGCCTTCACGTGGCCCGGCTTCTTCCTCTCAACCTTTCTCGGGTCGCGAGTCACGCATCCGGCTGTGAAGCTGTTAGCGCACGTGCTGATTCATGCGTTGCAGACTGGTGTGGAAACCCCAAAGAACGCCTTCAAACGCGCGTGATGCGCGCACGTGAAGACTTTGGAAAGATGGGTACCTGGGGACGAATGACAGTTGCGGCAATGGAGAGATTTTCAAGCACTGCAGCGAAGAAGGAAAGTATGTCGACTTACCACGTCGTAAGGCAGGTTTCAATGCTGGTTCATGGACCAGCAACGCCTTTGCTACCGCCAGCGTCAATGCCTCCGCCTGACCCGTGGAGCCTCCACCCTGCACTAAAGCGAAGAGATTGTACTTGTCTAATCTCTGGGTGGCCTTTAAGGCCCAGACAGCACTCTCGCGGTGATGTAGCCGCCCGAAGAATTGCGAGAGTGATTTGCCGTTGATGATCACTTCGCCTTCTCCTTCTACGAGCCATGCGACGGCTGATGAGGTCTTGCGTCGGCCAACACCCTTGGCCCGTCCAAGCTCGTCGATGATCCCGGGCTTCGGCTTCACATCGCCGGGCTGGTTGGCCTTCTTGTAACGTAGCATGGCCTGTACAACCTCATCCGGCATGAGCGCGGGATGTATGCAGTTCAGCCTCCGCAGGATATGCAGCATCTTATGAAAGCGCTGTGTCTTGACGGGCTCGTTCGTCATGATGCGGTATTGGTCGATAGTCTTCCATGCCACCTTGGGCGCTTCGGCGGGCGGTATTGTAGGTAGAGTCGCAACCTTGCGGAGGAGTGCGGAGAGGGAGAGGAAGTCGTCGGTGAAGGTGGGCTTCGCGCTGAAGTAGGACGGCGACGCTGGCACGACGCGCAGTGTCCGCAATATGTTCTTTCCGCCTTTTCGTCCTCCTGTGGCTCCCCCATCTTCGTTGTCAAAGTCTATCTCCGGTGCGGCAGAGAAGGGCTCCTGTGTCTCTTCTGCGACCTCTGCGGTTCGTGCGACCGTCGACGAGATGCATCGTGATGACCGCGGATGTATGCACATCTGTGCTCGTTGCGCTGTCCGCTCGCATTGAGGTCTCGACCGGCTTCCCAGGGACCCAAAGGCCCTCCATACGCTCCGTGAGAGCTCTCTGCTCGCCATCTCGCCTCGAGTGTTTGTTGCAGAGCGCGATTGCTGTTGATCGTGAAAGCTCGTTGCAGCTGTCAATGGGGCCCTGCACTGGCGCCAGAATTGCTGCCAAGCCTTGCCGGCGAAACTAATTTGCGCTACACAAAACCCTTCATTGGGTGTTGCCTCACCCCCCACTTCGACCCAAACAACCTTTTTTCTTCTTCTACACCCGCAAATACTTTGATTGTTCAGTTCAACCACGGTACAGAACGCAATCATGTCTTTCGGAAAGCTTTACAGCTACTCAGTATGTTCGACGCGTATTTGTCGTTGTATTTCACAGGCGATGAGTCCTAACATCGCGCAATAGGGTAACCCGCGCACCACGTCGCTTCTCGCGGTCGCAAAGGAGAACGGCCTCGAGATCGAGTTTGTCGACACCGAGCCAGCCAAGGGTGTGTCGACCGACTACCTGAAGCTCAACAAGCTCGGCAAGGTCCCTACCTTTGAGGGCGCCGACGGCTTCGTCCTGTCCGAGTGCATCGCCATTGCTGTCTACTGTAAGTACCCCGCGCCGTGTCTGTGTGGCCTGTAATATGATGAGATATTTTTATCATTCAGTTATCCCTGTCTGAAAACTACTGTTGAGAATTTCTATACTCTGATTTACGTCTGTGGCATTTGTTCAGTTACGTCGGGTTTCCATGGTGACTCACACTGACACCGCCCAGTGGCATCACAGAACGAGAAGACCAGCCTCCTTGGAAAGACCAAGCAGGACTACGCCACCATCCTGCGATGGATGTCCTTTGCCAACTCTGAGGTCCTCACTCACCTCGGCGGCTGGTTCCGCCCCATCCTCGGCCGCGGCCCTTATAACAAGAAGAACGTCGAGGACTCACAGAAGGCTGCTCTCAAGGCCGTCCACGTTCTTGAGGAGCACCTCCTAACCCACACATATCTCGTCAACGAGCGTCTCACTCTTGCCGATCTGTTCGCTGCCAGCATCATTGCCCGTGGCTTCCAGTACTTCTTCGACAAGCAGTGGCGCGACGCAAACCCCAACGTCACCCGTTGGTACGAGACCGTCTACAACCAGCCCAGCTACACTGCAGTCGCTGGCAAGCTCGAGTTCATCACTGAGGCGTTGAAGAATGTCGCACCGAAGAAGGAGGGCGGTGAGAAGAAAAAGGAGCAGCCCAAGGCCGCCCCTAAGCCAAAGGCTCCTGAGCCCGAGGAAGAGGAGGAGGCAGCGCCTGCTCCCAAGCCCAAGCACCCTCTTGAGTCTCTGCCGCGCGCCACATTCGTTCTCGATGACTGGAAGCGCAAATACTCCAACGAGGAGACTCGTGAAGTTGCGCTTCCCTGGTTCTGGGAGAATGTCAACTTCGAGGAGTACTCCCTGTACAAGGTCGACTACAAGTACAACGATGAGTTGACCCTCACATTCATGACCTCCAACTTGATTGGTACGTTTTCTCGTCTCGATGGCCATAGTTGTGCAAGCTAATATGTCCAGGTGGTTTCTTCGCTCGTCTTGAGGGCAGCCGCAAGTACCTCTTCGGCGCTGCGTCAGTCTACGGCGAGTCCAACAACTCCATCATCAAGGGTGCCTTCCTCGTCCGGGGACAGGAGGCTCTTCCTGCCTTCGACGTCGCTCCCGACTACGAGAGCTACGAGTTCACGAAGCTCGATCCCAAGAACGCCGAGGACAAGGAGTTTGTCAACGACCAGTGGTCGTGGGATAAGCCCATCGTCGTCGACGGTAAGTCGTACGAGTGGGCTGACGGCAAGGTCTTCAAGTAGACGCTTTCTTCATGGGGTGAGTTTTGAATCGGTTATGAAGCGGATGATTTACGACCTGGCATGGGCATGGGTATGAGGATGTGTTACGAACAGGAATTGGGCAACCTTGGTAGAACAAAAGTCTGCCGTGGCCCGAATATAGAAGGCCGAAAACGCTAAAAGATATCCACGATGTTCAACATCAAGTTCTCGAAAGAGATGTGTGCAGTGTCCGTGTTTGTGGTGCGATTTTGTTGGTGGTTGTCGAGTACATGACATCTTTGACAGCTCAGACATTCTACCGGGGCATGACAGCATGAAATGCCACTAATCACTCCCTGCAGAAGATAGTCGGCCTCGGCCCAGCGTTGTGAGGCTCTGTTGGTGTTTGATCCTCAGATCTGGGCCAATGCCTTGCCGCCTCAACCGTTTCTCGAGGTCGAGGTCAGCGGGGAACTGTTTGTGGCTTGACCGCGGCGGACTGATTGGTCGCGCTGCACCCCACGATCCAACCTGCGCCCTTGCCAACAAGGAAGGAACAGCCCGAACCAACCAGGAGTGGATGTGGGCAGGGGTCGGCAGTGCAACGGAGCGTTTCTTTCAACGTCGAGTCTCTGCTCTGAGGCCTTTCTATCTCATGACTTCGCTTTCGCCTTTTGGTGCTGAGCATTTCGAACGAGAGACGCCTGCGCCGCTGGACGGGATATTCGCGGTTGCCTGATTGCGGCTACAGTTTGAGTGCGTGCTGGCATCCATCGAGGGAGCGGGTGATTCGTTCGCGCCTGGACGACTACACAGCTCGATTCGACTCAACTCAAGAAAGAGCTTGGAAACACGGTTCACGAACGCATTCGACGACCCAGGTCAGGGTCCAAACAGCCTGTGCATCGCTCCACAAGGCGGGACTTCGCGCGCACGCAGTCAGCTGGCTGTGGTTCGAGCGGCGTTCGCGCAGTGTGACCAACTCCAACTTCGGTGGTGCGCAATCGCGTACCAGGACACTTGGCTTGTTCACGACGTTTGCGACCGCATTCCGGGAAGCTTCTGGAGTGTTAAGATATCAAACGCGTGCCAACGGAGCCTCAACCAGGATTCTGATTGCGCATCACTGAGCAGATTGCTGCGTTCTGTGTGGTCCCGCGCCGTTTACCAAGACTCGTTTCAAGAGGGGGATCTACGCCGGGTGGCTGAGACAGGCACGAAGATCTTCACGATAACGGCGTGGCTGAGACATCTCGAGAACAGCCGGATTCGAAGCTGAAAAGAGCGATCGCGGGCATGAAAGAGAACGATGGGAGAGAGGTCCGAAGGGTTTCTGGCCATTCGAATGAGCCTGCGATTCAAGTCATATGTCTTGGGTCCGGCGGCGGGCCTAGCGAAGACAACGTCACAGGTTTCCTGGTACGATCTACGGCTACCAAGTGGTCGAAGAACTCGGTCATCGCAGTGGATGCAGGATCCCATCTCGCTGCAATCACCCGCATACTCGAAAAATACTTTCCGCTAGTCTCAGATCCAGAACCGGGGGCGCGAGTACCACCAATCCCGCGAAACGGAAACGGCAATGGTAGAGACGAAGAGCTTTTGTCGCCTGGTACGGCGCGGGGCCACATTTCGGACGATGAATCAGAGGCAGGAACACCATATTCTGAAAGAGAGGCGCCAGTCACGATCACGACGCTGAAAGAGGGCGCTTTTACTGGACTACCATTTCCACATGCAAGTGCAAGAGCAAATGCGATGCACGTTGTGAGGGAGCACATCTCGACGTACCTCATCACGCATCCGCATCTGGATCACATCTCAGGCTTCGTCATCAACACAGCCGCGTTTCACAACACATCGCGACCAAAGCGATTAGCAGCATTGCCCTTCACGATCAATGCGATCAAGTCACACATTTTCAACAACATCATCTGGCCGAATTTGACGGATGAGGAGGGTGGTGTTGGTCTCGTCACTTTCCAGCGGCTCGCAGAAGGTGGCAACATTGCACTTGGCGAAGGCAGTGGTAGAGGCTTCATCGAAGTGTGCGATGGTTTGGGTGTCAAAGGATTCAAAGTCAGTCATGGACAGTGCATGTCCTCGCCTGCCCGTGGCCATCGCAGCTCCAATCCCAACCTCCTGGAAACACCGGGCTTGCAGCACAGCTTCCACCAGCCAGACGGCCGGGAAGGCCGTTCCTTGAGCTTCTCCTTCCCGACACAAAGCGCTCCTGGCACACCTAGACTTATCGGTTTGGCGGAACAAGGACGACGAGCAAGTGGCGGCTTGACGGTGAATTCCGACCACTCCGTGACCGACTCAACAGCCTATTTCATCCGTACAGAATCCACTCTCACGACGCCGAAACGCGAAGTTCTTATATTTGGCGACGTCGAGCCCGACTCCCTGTCTTTGTTGCCACGCAACGCACACATCTGGTCCGAAGCCGCGCCCAAAATCGCCGCCGGCATCCTCACCGGCATCTTCATCGAAGTGAGTTACCCCAACGCGCAAGGCGACGCCGTGCTCTTTGGCCACCTCGCACCTCGCCACTTACTCGCTGAGCTACAGAACCTTGCTGAAATGGTCAAGGAGAGTCGAAAAGAGCACGAGCGCGAGAAGGAAGAAGCGAGGAAAGGACGAAAGAGGAAGAGAACGAGTCGCAGCGATGGGTTCCAATTGGATGGCGCGTTTAGTGAAAGGAAAACGAAGACCGCGCATTTAACCACAGGCATAGACACGCCTCTAAGCACAACAGCACCCTTCACGGACGACGAAACAATGACCGATTACTCACTCACCGGAACACCAACAGGCGCCCACACACCTAATCCCACCTTGTTGACGAGCACATCGCACCCAGCAACACTCAACCTCATCTCCGTATCAGCGGAACAAAACCGCGCATTACTAGCCGCGGCATTCGATTCCCCACTCAAGGGTGTGAAGGTGGTCATTATCCATGTGAAAGATACGCTAAATGATGGGCCGCTGGTGGGCGAGCTGATTCTGGAGGAACTGAGACAAGGGGAGAGGGAGGGCGCGGAGAAGGGGAGGGGGTTGGGGTGTAGCTTTGAGACTAGTAGGGGTGGGGAGAGTTATTGGTTTTAGATGGTGGAAGGGTGGAAAGAGGGGAGGATCTAGGTACATCAGGAGTATGTTTGGCGGATTGGGCATTTTGAACATGTTGGCTTCGGCCTGGTTTTGGACACACGAGTTTGATCCTGCGAATTTGGTTCTACAGTTTGGCGCGGCGTTCGCGATCTATGAGCGGGCGGGGTCTGTACGATTACTAGAATACGTTTCATGGTTAGTGTGGTTCGTTGAGCTATTTCCCTCCTCCGATAAATTGAACCATGTTGCTTGCTTCCTAACGCTCCCGCCTCGCGGATTTTGGAGTCGGCTTCCATCGCGAGTACAAAATCAAACCCGCCTGCCCCTTCCTCTCTTCTTCTTCTTTCTTCGTCACACCAGCAGCCTTGTCTTCCAAATTTTGGAAGACAAATCTGCAATGTCTGTTCGCTAGCCTCCTTCGCGCCTCAAGAAATCTTTGTTCAACAACTTGATGTTTCTTCCCAACCGCGGATCCGACATCATGGATTCGACAACGATAGTCAACAAGCTTTAGGCTATCTCCAGAATTGTTGCTGTCGATGCTCATGTCCTCGGCTGCCTGACTCCACCGGATCGGAACCTTCGATGGACAACTCTGTTGCCTGCTCTGTATACGCCCGAACGACCACATGATCAACAATACGAATTCGGGCATCTCGAAGAGCAGCGATATCGACAACATGCTTTTTGCGGAAGTTCAGAGACGTGGCCAATCCGGGAAAGCGATGGACCATGTCTGCGTGTCGCCTGGTTCTTTGATGAAAGTTTGCATGCTCAGCACGTGTTGAAACGATCTCAGATTTCATTGAGCTGATTTCGATCAATTGGACCGTGGTTCCCGGGGCTTTGCTCCTCCAACGATCCTGCCTCTCGGGGTTTTGATAGCGCCTTCCACCGCAGGCATAAACCCCCGCTCGTCCACTCCATTGTGTTTCTGTTTTCATCCACCTTACAATTTCTCGTCATTCTTGAAACGACTCGGGAACAACATCATGTCGGTTGTTTCCCGTCCTTTAGCGCTGCGAAAACACATGCGCTGCGTCTGTATGATATCTCACTCGAGCCATTCCGAACGACCCCACAATGCAGCCATTACGAAATCATGGGCATGTCTCGCTTCCAGACCGAACGCGATCTATGTTATCGCCCGCTCCTGGCTGCACCGAGTCGGAATCTTCGATGAACTTCTGTGTCGCGCACCTCGAGAATAAGATCTGTGCCATGATATAGACTTGCTATCGACTTATTCCAACTCACATGTCGAATTCAATTCGAAACCATATATCGATATCTAGATCCCATGAGTATCACCGTAAGTGCTCAGCCATTCCATTTCAACCGCATCGAAACATTCAATGGATGTCTGCATCGCCGCCTTTGCGCCTCGCAGATAAGTCCTCTCCGATTACATGATCTTACTGCGAGTCTTTTCGGATAGAAACCTCAAAAACGGGGCATGTCGAGATCATTGGTGAAGCATGTGTTTGTATTGAACCACTTCTCAACCGGAAGCTGCTTAGATACAGCATGCTCATGGTTTGCGATCGAAATCTGAAAGGATACATGGAGCAGAAGGCGCGGCGCAATGACCTCTTCTCGTTCATGCTAACTGGATTCGGTTCCCTGTCGATGAACGATGATCGCATTGGGAAGAGCGAGTACTTCGGGACGCTGATGAACAACCATAAACTCGCCGATTCTCCGACCCGATTCGCCTTCCTTTCACATCCCACAAAACCGGCTCTCCATCTCCTCAACTACCTCATTCTTCTCCGCACATTTCTCCCACGCTCCAACAACCTTAGCATCCTCCACCTCCCCACCTACTCCGAACTCAATCGCACCCAAAAATTCAGCCAACTTGATATGACCCACAAATACCTTGTGCTGCAAATATTTATTCGCTAGCACAGTAGCCGCGCCGTACGTCTTGCAGGGTCCGAAGGCGAGTGCGTCGCGCTCAATTGCAGCGACAGCTAGGTAGGCGGTTATCAGGTCGAGTTTGGAGAGCGACGTGGAGCTGGGGTTGGGCAGGACGAGGAGGAAGGAGGAGAGGGTGATGATGCCGATCTGGGTGTTGAGGTGGCGGCGGGCGTTGATTGGGCGAGTGGTGTGCGAGTCAGCCACTTCGGGGACTGGCAACTTTTCACGCACGTACGCGGTCTCTGGAACGGATGCTGGTGGCGAGGGCAGCAACTCAGGAGCTGGTCTGCCGTAGTAGAAAGAGCTAGGCTGACGAGTGTTGACATTGCGCATATAGTTGAACACTGGGTCGCGCTTGATGGCGTCGCGGCAGCCGACATTGACGGGCGTGCTGAACGCGCGGAATGTTGGCAGCACATTTGCGGCAGGGTCAGTTTCCGAATCTGTCTCGCAGTCGTCGTTTGATGCGGATGATGATAGTGGGGAGTCAGTGATCTCGGCTGTCGATCGGCCTAGATCAGACTCGCTGTCTGAGCTGGTGTGGTGGAGATCGTGCACCTCGTAAACAGTGGTGTCGAGAGTATCCGCATCATCAGCAACGGAACCAACCACTAACACTGCGGGCTCTAGCGGGACTTCAGACACTTCTTGATATGGCTCTGGAGTAGTGACGTGCGCTTGACTCGTGACTAGAGCAGCAGCCTGGTCGTGGTCTGCAGCATCTCGAACAACTGCGAGTGAGCTGGACGGCATGTTGACCTCAAATTCAAGATAAGCTGACGCATCGTCCTTGTCAAGAAGTGGCACGTTAGCAGCGTCTAGAGCCTCATTGATATCGAAACCATCTTCTGCCGACGGTTCCATGAGTGTGGCGTCAAGGTTGAGGCTACCGTGAACATCTGACACGATTTCCGTGTGTCCAGTCTCGTTCTCGGAGACATGGTCGTTCGTGAATGAAGACGAATCTGCCGGAGTGGTCTCGTCGAGGCCCGCGATATCGGACGTTGGCTCGAAGACAGCTGAGACTTGCGCACAATGCCGCAAGGACGCAGCGTGATCGTGCTCAGCGGTGGTAGGTGCAGTCTCATGCCACTGCACGTCGCCTTCAATCTTCTCTACGGAAGGCGTCTGTGAAGCCACATCTCCTTCACCCTCGTATACTTCGGTGTTTGCGACCGTGGTGCTACCTGAACAACAGCTGGTATTGTCACGAAATTCGGCAGCCTCCTTGGGGAGATCCGTCACCTCAGTCTGCTCGAAATTACCGTGCAAAGAGTCTGTCGAACAAGAGGGATCGCCAAAGTTCTCATCCTGGTTCTCTGAAGTCGAGCCGCATTCGGACGAATCACAGCTAGACGTAGGAGACCGGGGAGAGTTTGGAGATTCCGGGGACGTCGCGGCAGCAGTCGACGATGCAGCAGTCGCGTCCTTCTTCTCGGATGAAGGTTGTGGAGGCAGGCTTGGCATTGATCCGAATCCAGTACCGGCAAAGATCGACATTGTCGGAGTGGCAGACGTGAATGGATTGCGTATATCTGCACCCTGCGAAGCCGACGAGGAACCAGTGGACGACGGCGCAGTGGTGTCGACCTTCACAACTTCGAAGCTGAATGTAGATGCGGCAAAGTTGAAGGTCGATGACGGGAACTTCAATGCAGTATCTTGTGGGTTCATTGAGCTCGCGGCCGTGCTGCTGACGCCTTGTGCTGGCACGCCGAAGTCGATGTCCAGGTTTGGAGGCGGGACGAATGAGCTATGGTACGTCTTCATATCTCCATCCGACTCACCACCGTCTTCGCAGTCACCATCTTCACCGTCCTTGGAGCGGCCTACAACGTTGAAGATCTTGGAGGTCTGATTATCGAGAAACGCGATAGCCGCCTGCATCAGAAAGGCATCGCGAGAAGCCTTCTCCTCCGCAGCTTCGTCTGCGGCTTTGGCTTCGCAGGCGGCGGCAGTCTTCTTCTTGCGCTGATGATACATCTTCCTGTTACGCTTCTGGTTCTTGGTGAGCATGGGCCCAGGCTGCTGGTCTGCTGCAGTCACGTCTAATTTTCGAACAGTATTGTACCAGCGACTGTCAAGATACGTCGGAATACCTTGTGAACCATCGGAAATTGCCTCATCGGCTGGATCACCAGCAGTGTCAGGCTGCGCGGTGACCCCAGAATCACTAATTGAATCAGTTTGCAAGGTTTTGACCTCAAACGCGACCTGAGCGGAACCGTCGACGGCCTTTTTGGCCTGCTTCTGGTCGGCTGGCTCCTTTGCTGGCGGAGAGGGGACGGCAACCTTCGGAAGCTTTGGTGGAGGACTACCCTTCTTCTGGTCATTCTTCAGGACCTCAGTCTCCTCCTTGGTGTTTTTCTCGGCGTCCGAATTGTTCTGCTCAACTTTTATGGCAGTCTTCGGAGTCACGATAACAGCCGTAGCAGCCGCTGTACCCGCTACAGCCTTCGTTGACTGTGTCTCTCGAGAACGTGTGGCGCCAACTGGGATAGGGGCTGGTAGCTTCGTCACCCGATCAAGCTTGTCAAAGGGGTTTGTTGATTGCTTTGACTCATGTACCAGGTGGTATGGCTTTGGTACCTTGCTGGACTTCGTGTACGGGACCCCAACCCAATCACGGATTTGACGATGGGAAGTACCCCCTGCAACATCCTGAGTCGGAGCCATGGCCTGTTCCGGCGCGACAATTGGGGTTGAGCGCGGTTCATGACGCTGCTTCCGAGCAATTGGAGGTGTGAGAGCTACGATGGTAGACTCTGCAGGTGCAGCGTCCTTCGCGCCCTTCTTGTTTGACACCACAGTCCAGCCCACTGGCTTCTCCTGATGGCCTTCGAGCTGTTCTGGCGACGGCGGCGCAGGAATGGGCTTGGTCGCAATTTTCTGTGGCGGCTCCCGAGAAGACGCACCAAGAGCTGGGAAGTTGTCCTTCGTGGTCTTAACGAACTTGAGCTTCATCCCCTTTGGTGGGGGAACTGCTGGTGTAACGGAGGTTGGAACCTTGGGTTTCTCTGTAGCCTGCTGTGGCCGCGAAACAGTCGTCTGTTTGACCTTCTTGTTGTTGGAGACGGCCTCAAAGCCTTCATTATCTGCCGATGAGGCTTGGAGCATCGCGCGAGGGCCTTGCACCGTCATCTTTGCGCGGGGGCAGGAGCGGCGCCAAGCACGGGAAAATCCGACTCATCCTGGTTGGTGTGGTGTACCATTATGGCCTTCGTTGGCTGGCCTTGAATCGCATGAGTGCCGTTGCCCTTGACAACTGACGCAAATGAGACGCTGGTTCGAGTGGTGGCTTCGGAGAAGGTGGACGAAACCGGTGATGAAGGCGAGGATGATGCTGGCGATACTGAGCGCGCGCGCTGCGGTCCAGCTGCAGCTTTCGAACCCGAAATAGCACGCTTCGACTCCGGAACCACTAGTTGTGAGGCCGTAACTGCGCCGGCGGCATACGCGAAGGACTTAGCCAGTGACTTGGGCGGAGAAGCGAGCTCGTATGTCTCCTTGATAGAAACTATGGCAGGGCGCTCGTAGGCAGCGAGGCCCTCCGTATTCAGAACGACCGAGGTATTCCTAGTGGATGGAGCTGGGCGCTCAGCAGTGATGGCGTTGAAGTCGGCCTTGGTGCCAGGAATCACATGAGCTATCTGGTTGTTAGTGCTAGAGTAGACGTATATTGCTGTGCAAATTGGCTTATACTTCGGCGCATCCTCAACGAACAACGGTGGAGTGCCTTTCGTGGCCTTTTTAGCGGTCTTGCTTGCCGACTGAAAGGTCTTCTTCGTGATCATGATTCGTGGAGAGTAGTCATGTTCGCAGGATGGCTGAGGGTAGGAGGAGATATGTCGGTATGGATGAACATAGAATGAATAGAGAGTGACCGTTTCGGAAAGTGTCAGGGGAGGGAAACCGTGTCTTGATACTAATATGCAAAGAATGGATGTGTAGATAATTGCAGGTTGAGCGAGAAGCATTCGATGTTGATCATAATCCGAAGAGGTGATGAGCAAGGGTCGGGCCGTCCGCGTAGCTCTTATGATGTGAGGAGTGCGGCTTTGCACTAGCATAGCACGGGCCTCGAGTGAGTGTTTGGAAGCGCTAGGCCCCTTCCCTTGGATGCGACAGGTCATGAAAGCAGCAGTTCAGCCCTTTCCTGCACCTTGATTCCACAAATTGCGTCATCACATTCACTTTGCCGTTTGCGCAAGCGATGAGAGTGTTCTGAAAGTCGTCCAGTCTTGCATAAGCCGAGGAGAGCGATGTAACGGCACACGAGCCTGCTGATAATCCCTATGGTCCGACGAGCAACAAAAAGACCTAGAAAAGGACTTAGTCCTTGATGCATATGCCTGCTGAAAGATGGTCCGGACGAAACGTATGGCCCTCGTATATAGTGCCAACTCTTTATATATCGTCCCAGCGGCTTGAGTATAGACCAAAAGTAAATCAACCGAGCGAGCGAGCCGAGCACCTGAGCGATATCCGAATATGACTTGCTTCGTAAGAAATGGGTGTACGTACGCAACTGCTGTACTACAAACGTTTGCATGTGCCCGTCAAGTCCATGCAAATTGATAAATGCCATCGCCAGTGTCTGAAGCCAAGCTTCAACCGTAAACTTTGCGGCCAACGCATTATTATGCTCGATGGCCTTTCTTTGCACCTCTACTGCCAACCTGAAGAACCTCGGAGCCACAGCGGGCGCGATCTGGACGCCAATTAACCCCAACTTATGCTCGAGATTGTGTTGACCAGGCCGGTCACCCCCGACTGGTTCTGCTCTAGAACGTAGCTAACTTCCCTAGACTGCGACTAAGCTCACCCATGATACCTTTCGCAGCCTTTGTTTGGATATATGAATCCTCGGCCTGCTCCAACTTGAAGACACGATAGACTTCGTCAAGGGTAGTCTTTCCATCTGCGCTGAAAGCAAAGTGCGACAAGAACGAAGCAAGCGAAGTGGTTCCGAGGAAAATCGTGAACGGAATGATCTGGCTCGCCATCACAGACAACGCATCGCAAGTGACGGGAAGCTTGCGGCGACCAAGCTTTTCGCGCTCCAAATCGACGAGCCGCAAGAATGTCGTCACGATGGTCGTCAAGTTTACAGAGCCGTCTTTATCGGTATTCAGGTTGTCGAGAAATGTGAAGAGTGATTCTGTGCCGATGACTAGTCGCATAAGCTCGCTCGCCCAATCCGAAGAGAAGGTGCCGTTCAGTCTAATGTCCGACATGCCTGCTACTTCTGCCTTGAATAGTGATGCATCTAATGCAGCACTGGCTTTAGTGGTCAGGCATCCACCTTGTGGTGTAGAAGTCGAATCCATACGGAAATAAGTCTCGGAAGCTGTCGAAACAGCTTGTTTGATGACTGGTAGACCGTCGACATGCGGTTGGCTTTGGAGGTTCCTGATGGGTGCTGAGGAGTTTATCTCCATGATGGGGTCAAAGTCGATCTTGATTTGATCGACAATGTTTTCAGCCGCATACGTCGACGACATGCTTTCGACATCCTCGCAGTACGTCCCTGCATCCTCGTCTAGGAATTCAGTGAGGCTCCCCGATGAGGGTACCTTCGAGAGATGCTCCGCTCGGCCCACTGATGTGACGACTTCGAGCGTGCCAAAAACGAGACACGGATCGATGATGTCCTCGTCGTCCGAGAAGCTGGGCGTTGTGGCAGGTGTCGAGTTGCCTTCATGTCGCGGGCTTTCCGTTATCCACATGCAGCCAAAATGCTGGAAGTCGTCAAGGTCGAGGTCGCAGTCTTCTACGTCATCTTCCTCGGATGAAGAAGACTGATTATCCTCGTAATACGGCGTTGGTCGGGGCTCAATCTTCATGGGTGAGGCTACGGAGTCAAAATCGGACGCGCCATCGTCCATGGTCACGTTTACTTCATATAGAGTCTGCGTCAGGTCTACAAGACGTGTGTGACCTCCTGCGTCAGCGAAAAAGATGCGCTGCGAGATCAACGAATTGTCCGAGCACTGGAGTTTGATAGACTGATTGTCTATACAAGCCGGCGAGGTGGCAGGGGGCTGGTAAATCACCAGTGCCAGGGTCCTCATTCGCTGTGCCTCTGCTTCTGTAAGCGTCTGCTGGGCTGCGAAGTCCAGCGCCGCGCTCTGAGGATGCTCCAGTTCTTCCCGAGTCCATTGGAGCAATTTTATGAAGACAGCATCGTACTGGCGAGGAGACACAATACGACGAGCGGCGTGGCAGAAATGTGCTTCGTGTGAGGCATGTTTCGAGATTGGTAGTGATGAGTTGGTAGGCTTAGTGACATTACAGCCGAGCACATCTGCAGCCAGGTGCCCGGACGCATGGATAGCGACCGAACATTCCGGGTGAGACTTGCACTGCTCATTCGTGTCCAATGATGAGAACGTCCAGGAAACGGTCGATGCAGCGCATGTTCTAATATCACAGTCTGTCGAACACGTATCCTCTGAAGATTGTGGCTTGGTGCTCGCCCGACTTTGTGTCGCGTCGAAGATTGTGCGTACTTGATCTTGGTTTGTAATTTGGAGCGCTCCTTCGTGTTTCGAGGGCGGCGCGACAAAGACCACTGATTTCGGCGGGTCTGACATATGCTGGGAACTCGCACTGGTAGTAAAAGCCGTCTTCGAGTCAAATGTGAATGTGGATCCGGCGCCAGCGCGCCCACGAAAGAATGGCTGCGGCGTTACTTCGTTGGTGGCATGTCCCTTGTCAACCGAGCCCGGCAGATCGTCGCATGGGATGCGCTCGACGGCCACGGACTCGGCAGCGAGGGTACCAGTAGCGTCGGAAGACCTCAGTATGGTGGTGTCAACAACGGTCGATGCGATGTCAAGTGGACACCCTGGGTCCTCCACCACTTCTCGTGAAACGCCGCCTGTAATATCAGCCCTAGACGGCTGTACACGAGGGCGGCCTCGGAACCGTGGAGGCGAGAGATGAGTCGCGTCATCGACATATTCACTTAGTAGTATTGGAACATACCGCTGTTTCTGCTTTTTTGCCAGCGCCTTGTGCAATGGCTTCTTTTCGATCAACAGAGGCATATTTGTTTGTTGTGCTGGCACTTTGTTGGGTCGGGGTGCAGTGTCTGAGGGTTTTCATCAGCTGCGAACGAGCGAGTAGATAAGGATCTGTTAGAGGATGCTTACTTTGAGTGCGCTGTCGGTTGGGAGCAGATTCGACCACGAGAGACGGCTTGCGGGGGTTTTTGGGGATTTGCAGACCTACGAGGTGTGTCAGTGGAGCGCCGAGAATGAGGAAAACATGGTAGCATACCTTCGATGTCATTGGTGCCTGCAGTCTGCACTACCTTCGCAGCCTGTTCCTCCTTGTACTTCTCGGCGCGCGAGATGGCTTGCTGACGGAGGTACTTCTGTTGCTTGGACACCATTGTGATATTGAATGCCGAGGCTTAGGGGCTGAGGCTTCACGTTGAAACTCCGTGCTCTTGGCGCGTATGCTCAATTCGTATATCGCGAAATGGATAATGTCGGAATCAAATAGCCAGTTTGAAAGAAGTCTGTTGATCGGTCAAAGTGTTGTGCAGACACTGTGATTGACATAACAAGGTAGAGAATCCTCGAGACAAGAAGCGCGGAAAACCAGTCTTCTTGTTGCTTGGCAAACCTTTTCTGTAACGACGTTAAGGTGAAAGTGAAAGCACAATGCTGTTGCGACTGATACGGGTTCGCGGTACCCATCGTCTTCTCTCCACCAAGTATATTGACACCTTGCTTTGCTCGACCATTGGTAGGAAAACTACGGCGCATGAGCAACGACTTCATGACCATGCCAGTCCTTGCGGCAGCGCGCCCGTGCACCAGGCCCTCTGGAACGCAAAGATGCTGAGGTGATTGAGAAGAGAGCCTGGGGCTAGTCCACGTGTCCGCGATCAACATGAGCACCATTGCAGGTAGCTTGGGCCGCAAGGGATATGGGCGCCAGAAACTCGGGGTATCGGCAGATCACTTCGTAATGTCGACAATGTCACTGTTCGGCTTTTGTGAGGTAACGTGCATCGCGACCTCGGTGGTGTCGTCGAGAAGCAAGCCAGGCTTGGTTGCGAGGATTTTCGCGTGCAACAATGAGGAGCTATGCGGGCATTGCAATCAGAGGCTGCCGCCATCATGTTTGTGAT
Source organism: Setomelanomma holmii (assembly GCA_010015745.1). NCBI lineage: Eukaryota > Fungi > Ascomycota > Dothideomycetes > Pleosporales > Phaeosphaeriaceae > Setomelanomma > Setomelanomma holmii. The sequence continues at coordinate 44,262 of ML978237.1, forward strand.
TTAGATTCGATACTCAATCAGCGGTAGTGATCGTGTGCTGACACACCCGTCCGAGGTCGGTACAGATAGGAGGAGGTACGCTGATCACAGAAGGAGAAGTTGTGATTACTTTGCCAAGGCCAGACGCGTGTTTTCGTGTCGCGACCGTGATTGAACTATGCCACTTTTGCGATAGTCTGTGCTCGAATTTGGCTCAGGAAATCACACCTTCGTCTGTACCTCTCACTTAGGCAGAAAGTCTTCAAACCATTCTTTGCAGCAGTCCAAAAATCGGTAGAATTCACGATGGCGTCGCTCAATGCTATAACATGCAGTCGACATTTGTCTTTGATGGAACCATCCACTCCATAGACGGACATCTTATGGAGAATCGGTCGACCATTTCAAGCCAAGCTAGCACAACACCGAGACATCAAGAACACCAATGCACCACAGTATCTCTCCAAGAGCTGGCTCTTTACGCAATGCCTATCCTGGGGACAAATAGATGGCGAGAGGTGCAAAGACCGCTATGATGAGATCTCTATGATGGCCTTGTTGGCGAACATCCAAGAGCCTCAACCGGTAGGTGTCGCATATTCGTTTGTGGAACCAACGGTCTTTGACGCTTTTCAGGCTTTGATGGGCTGCGGCACAGGTTGCGAGGCTCGAGGCTTTGTGGAATGGAAACCGTGGATGGTGTTCTCGGACAAGTGCCGAATCAACTTTACCGACACCAGAGGCTTGAGCCTTGAAGGATGGATGAATCTGCCAATGTTAAGCGATGAGGCTATCGAGATTATAGGTTACAAAACGCATGAAACACCTGATATAGCAGAATGGCGACCTTGGGCAGGGCACGACACATCAAGCATTAGGTACAGCGCTGCGTGGAAACAATCCTAATGTCAACATCGATTTGCCAACACCAGAGCTGGCGAAGTCCATTCGGACACTCACCTTACGCCGCATTCCAATGTCCGTCGGCTTCTGGAATTTCGATTGCGCTCACTATTGGCCTGCGATCATGTCTGAGAGCGCAGTATCGCTGCAACATAACACTCAAGCACACCGCCTCCGACTCCAAAGGTCTTGTTCCATGGAGCATCAACAACTATTTCGAGATCGTCCCTCAGTGGCTTACTAGGTGCATGCACGTCCCGAATCGGCCCGTTCATATCCCGCGTTTCACATCGAACTACGCCAGAAGCGTGGACAGCTTTCAAAAACTCAGACTAAGGAGAGCTCCGCTTCATTATCTGCGGACCCGTCCGTTGCTCACCTCACACAACGGTACCGCACACTCGACATCGCTATCCGGCCAATGAACGCTCTCAGACACGAATCACAAGCCTGGTGACCAGCCAGCTCAACGCCAGCGTCGCGATATCAACGCCCATCTCAACACTTCCGTTGATATCCTGGCTGACGACGTGAGTCCTTCCACTTGCATGTTGAATGATCCAAAGCCTCGCGCATCGCGCAGGGTCTGATAGGGAACAATCGGAGCAATTGGCCAGTCGGAAGTAGCGGTCTGAAATCTTGTAAGATGAGATGCGATCATAGTGATGGTGGCTGCGTCAAGCGACAACAGTCTCGGGAGCGTGTAGGGGCGTTGTGCACTGTGCGGAGTTGTGGATGGAGAGCCGTCGAACACATAAGATGTTGCGGTCAGCGATCATCTTACCCGCCTTTCTGCTGCTTCTCTTCCGCTCCTGGCTTCTGCTTCGGCCACTCACACCCCATCGATTTCTGCTTCTGAGTTGTCTCGGACCATATCGAGACGTCACGTGACTCGACCCTTCACCCGGAGCCTTTGCCCCGAATCGGACACCGAGTCCAACGTCATCAGTCTTTGCCAGCTGCTCTCGCATATATTCGCTTCAGTGCCATTGTTGTCCTACGAGCCTACGTTGTCGTACTACCTCTCAACTCTTCAACATGCCTGCCACAACACGTTCACTCGAGTCTATGGTGCTCCAAGCGCATCGCGCAAAGGGCGTGCGCTACCCTACTGCCATTCAGAAAGATTGCTTCAAGACCTGGTACTCATACGCGCTGCGCCAAGGCGAAGTGGAGAAGACAAGCCCAAAGGTCATTCAAGAACATGGCAAGCTTCTACGGGAGCTGCGAGAAGCGGCGCCCGGCGGAAGAACGTACTTGTGATTGAGTAAGGTGTCGTCCAGGCTCTGTGCTGCCTTTGTACTGACTGCATCCAGCTGTAAGCTATTGTTCGATTGGCGTTGCGCCTCCTTAATTTGATATCCTATGAGTTCGGAGTCGATCGGCGTTTGGCGGGACTTGAGATGTAAATCAATGACTTTAAATAATACACCATGTTCACCCGATTTGTCCACACAGTCGTTACTTCATTCATCTTCGCAGCAGTCCCTCGCCTCGGTTTTCCCGAGTTTGAACATACTGTACGCCCATCTTTTGCTCAATCCGGCGAAGAACAACAGATATTCGTCGCAAGACTCGGGCTCAAATGATATAACTCTTCTTGAAAAGCTGAAAAGATAGTGTAAGCATTTCACAAAGCAGAGTGTGGATTTCCCGGGCGTGAGGAAGCCGATTGCAGATATGCCGAAGCTTTTCGGGCAACGCCATTCTATCTTCGGGCTCGCGTCTTGGCTTTAAACCTGCTCATCTCTGCATCTCTCCGTTTAGCAGCCCAATCAGGCAATATCGCTACTTTGAAGATGGCGATGCCAAAACGCTATTGGCCTCGGCCCTCGCCGCCACACCAGCACGTCATGAATGCAGGTACGTGTATGCGGGGTACAATCACACCATTTCCAATCATGACTATGGGCTTCATGCCCTTTCAACAGAAGACAGACATCTGCACCGCTTCTATTCCTTTATTAATCGCTCAAGTATCAAATTCGAACCCAGTCAGATACCATGGCGCCTAAATCGCTTCGTGACCTATTGGGCGCGCCTGCCAGCACTGGCTCAACCTCAGACTCAGCACTCATTATCATCGATGCGCAAAACGAATATGCATCAGGCGCATTGACAGTCACGAATGCTGCAGCAAGCGGAAAGGTTATTGCGGATCTTCTCGAAAAGTTCCGCGCCGGCAATGGCAAGGTCATTCATGTGCTTCACAAGACACCTGAGGGCGCTCCAATTTTCACCCCCAATACTGATCTCGCAGACGAATTCAAAGATCTAACACCCAAGGTTTGAATATCATGTCTGACGGCCGTGAATTGATGGGCTCACAAACATGCAGGACGGCGAAACGACGATCTGGAAACAGTTTCCTGGCAGCTTCGAGCAGACACCACTGCATGAGACGCTCGAATCATGGGGCATCAAGAAAGTTGTATTGACTGGCTACATGGCGCATGTCTGCGTGTCTACGACAGCTCGGGAAGCGTACCAGAAGGGCTACGAGGTCATCCTTGTCGAAGACGGTATTGGCGACCGCGACATTCCGGGTGTCAACGGCGACGAGGTCACTCGCGTCGCCCTCGCAGAGCTCGCTGATGCTTTCGGAACCGTTGTCAAGAGCTCAGACATCAAATAGGCTTCTCTCGATAATTCTATCTCGCAACATACGCTTCATTGCAGTTCGTAGCTTGTACCTACGTTCCCACACCTCTCATGACTGTCACAGTATGCACATACTTCACCTTTCCCTCCACAATCCTAATCTCATGACTATTCGGCCACGCGCCGAGACTATCAAACTGACGGAACATTCACGCTTCCCATCACCTCATCAATAACATGTCGGCTCATGCCGTTATTTTTGGTACTCCCACCTCTCGGCAAAGACTTACCGCACGGATTCGTATACTGACCTAGCATGAAGCTAGCCCACACAAATAACGCCAGGATGTGAGGACCATATTCCCTTCGACCGTCTCACACTTCGTTCCCCATGGAATACTCCCGCCGCCTTCGCATCAGTCCCACATATCCAGATACATATCGCTCACCTTGTTCAGCAGGTCTCGACTCGGCCTCTTTCCCTTTGGAATCACACCCCAGTTTTCTCTCTGGATATTCCCCAAAGTCTTCTTTGCGTCGAAGAACAAATCACCGGTAGTTGCGGCGGTGGAGCGGTTGAGGATCACGGGATAGGGAGTGGCGAGGAGAGACCTGGCGACGTCGGAGACTATGTTATTTTTTGCTGGTAGGTGAAGTTTGATGAGAGCCGGAGAGTACTGGGGTCGCCAGCTGCTTGAGCGGCGATGTAGGACGATGCGGCGGAGAGGAGAGCTTCGCGGGTACATTCTGCTATGGTTGCTGAAGGCGACAGTGCGAGTATAGCAGCGAGTGTGATAAATGTGGGCAACATCGTGCTTGTTCTAGTCAACATTTGATTTCTAGATTAAGACTTAATGAGTGAATTCCTTGCCTTGATAGCGATTCGGTCATATAGATAACTGATGTTCGACCGTATTGTGATGTTTTGCCGGAAAAGTAGTACCCTGGTCAGAGGCTAGATTGATGCTTGTTATTGCGAAGCTCATAGGCGAAGTACTTTCTGCTTCATTAGTTCCGTCTCAAACGCGCTTATTGCAACGGCAGTTGAACACTGAGCGCTTAATGGGATTGTTGTTGGCGCAAGTACGCCAATGACCAGATACTGGACGTCTTCGGCCCTGGTGTAACACCGCAGCCCGTATTCCATATGTATCGAAAAGGGCTGCACGATAGTATACACATAATTCTGGAAAGGTAATCATATACAGAATAAAATGTTAGGTGGCCTTCACTGCCTTGTAAACCTGTTGCTGGTTTAAATAGCATGTCTGAGAGCCTTCAGCTGTGTTTCACCAGAGATGACAAGATGCAGTATGTACACGCATGCTAAACATGGCGCTCGCCGTTCCCGCGTGCCAGCGGTAAATCCAACCCCAATAAATTGCAGCATTCAACTCACGCAATAAGCATCGATATCTCCATCATGCTTTCCTCACACTCCACCATGCTAGGGCCCAGACACCGCTGACCACGCTCTCCTCTCCATCATGACCCCTTAGACTTGGCTTCTTCTTATCCAACTGATATCGCCTCAGCTCTTCGTACACTACGACTAGGACATCTTTGAACTCGTTGGTTGGTCTCCCATCCCACGCTTCCCCACCGATCTTCTTGCAGCACCGCTCAACCACCATATTCATAATTTCGTGTCGTCGCGTTGGCATCTGACTCGGTTGCGCGTTATGACTGATGCTCTGCGAGATAAGCATTGTGTAGAGATGCAGCAGCGGGAAATGTTCGGAGTTGGCCGGAGTTTGTGCGGCGGTGACAATGGCGGCCCAAGTGACATTCGCATCATTGAGTCCAAGACACGCGTTTGCTTTCCAAAACAGCCGATTCAATCGTGGGACGGTTGTAAGCCATTTGGGTATCGTGGTGCTGGCGCTTGACATCAAACGCGCGAGACGAACGAGCGGTATCGCCAGACCAGTTGCTCGGTCTGGGCGACCGAGAGAGTCCCAAGATGCGGCGATGAGGTTGTAGCAGTCAAGAAACGGGTCCGCATCACGGATCTGGGCAGGACTGTTGGGACTGGCCGTCTGTATAAGTGCCAAAATGATGCCTTGATCGAGCAAGTCGGTGACTGTGAACTTGCCGTCAGGCTTCCGCTGCCATAGAGCCTGTAGTCCAGCCCAGATCTTGCTCATAAATGTGTGAAGACGTTCAGGTGGCTCCTCGCATAGAGCTTTCCATATCGTCGGCGCATCGAAGGCTGGCTTTGGATTCTGCTTCTTGCATACAACGTGCCTGCATTGTGGGCACGCGCTATTGTTTCCACGGCCTGTACGAAGCCACCTTTTAATGCATTCATGGCCGAAGATGTGATGACATGGCAGTGTGACGGGTTGGTGCTCGGCGCTAAAAGGGTCGCTGCAGATTAGGCAAGTTTCGGCGGGATGCAGCTGGTTGTTGATAAAGTCTTCCATACCTACCTGTTGCAATGCGCGGAAGGAGGCTTGAGTAGGACAGAAAATCATTTTGATGGGGTGCCTCCATTCAAGAGAGTGAATGTGTTGGGATCAGGCGTTTGTGCGTGAGTCGTCATTGTCGTGAAGTGACAAGCTGTGAACATTGTTTGCGCAGTTGCCATACTAGTGAAGTTGTAAATCACATCCACGTGGGCGCCTTCGCCATCTGAGAATGCTTCAATTTTTTGCAGAATCAGATCCGCGTTTCATGCCTTCCATCGCCACGCTAGGTGCTTCCACTCCAGATCTTGGATCTCTTTCTGCGTCAGACCAGCAAGCTTTTCGTGTGCACCGGCCTCTCTTTCGTTGCGCTTTTTGCTGTCGTACTTCATCCAGATACCGGCTCCGACGGCAATACCAGTCCATAGTGCCGCACATGCTAGGTTTATGCCGTTGCCGATGAAGTAACGCGGAGAGTCTCCGGGAAGGTAGGTCCAGGTTGCAATCAGACCGCCAACATATCCGAACATACTTGAGAAGATGTTAGCATTGTTCATCAAGTAAGATTGGATCTACTTACTATTTGTACCGATAGCAATGCTGCGCGCAGAGTCCGACAGCACATTTGCACTGACTTGCGCGTTGGTCATCGCGCCAAGCGAGAATGCTATCGAGGCTGATAAGAACACTGCTCCATACCGAACATTGGCATTCGTAGTAGCTAAGAATATAGCGTAGCCAGCAACGACGGTAGGTCCCGTACAAGCGATCAATATCTGCCGGCTGTTCATCAGCCAGCTTAACGTCGTGATTCAGCAGGCTCCGACAACATATGGCGGCACGGTGAGCAGCTGCAATTGCACGGTTGTCCGATTAGGATAGATCGTTCGGACAATCGTTGGGAGAAAGAATGAGATGCTAAGTACCGTGATGTTGTCCAGCAGGGAAATCATGGCCGTGGCGAGGGTTATGGGATTAGTGAAGCCACGCTTCAGCTTCGTGGCATCGATCTTGTCGAGTAGAACAGCTTGCGCAAGGCGCTCAGATTTGACTCGATTGATCGCAAGCTCTTTCTGCTCCTCAGACAACCAGCGAGCTGTGTCAGCTCGATCTGTCAATGTGAAAAAGGCAATGAGTGCAAGCCCCATTGTAACTATACCCTCAATGGCGAAGATCATCTGCCATCCGTGAAGGGAGCCAAAGTGCGGCAATTTAAGGATACCGGACGCGAGCAGCCCTCCAAAGGCACCACTAAGTGGCGCCATTGTCATCCAGAGGCCCAGGCGAAATGTTAGCTCCAATCGACGACACCATCGCGAGAGATAGTAGGCACCTATACGCATTGATCAGCACCATCGTATACTACATGCATGGGCTTCAAAGACTTACAACCGGGCATGACCCCTGCTTCAAAAATGCCTAGCAAGAAGCGCACAGCACAAGCTTGCGCGCGAGTCTGTACAAAAGCAGTCGCGATAGACACAGCGCCAAACCCAAAAGTAGTGAGCGGCAGGAACCAGCCAGGACCTGGAGAGTACCAATCAGCATATCGCAAGTTCTGCGCATGTGAGACCTCGTACCCATGACTTTGCAACATATCGTGGCCGGGATCATGAAGATAATGTACGATATGTAGAAGACAAACAATACAGTATTGTAGTCGTAGCCTTTCAGATTGAGATCTTTCTCGAAACCAGCAAGTCGTGCATTTCCTGGTAAGGTCAGTCAATGCTGCACTATACCGCAGCTTGAACTAAAGGTACCAATGTTCGTGCGGTCGATGAAGCACATGAGGTAAAGCAGGGTTACAGTAGGTACCACGAAAAAATCGATCTTCGTGCGCACTCTCCGCTCGACTCTGCGCACGCTGTCATCGATGATGGTGACGTTGTGTGTCGTATCAACCTTCTCAGCAATCTAGACTGAGTCCTTGGATTCCATGGCTAATTTGAGGCTTGTAGAAACAACAGTCGACCGAAGGAAAGGAAACGATGGAACGAATGTGTGAAGGTCGTAATTTGTTCATGGGATGCCATTGTGGACTTCCAAGCGCCGTATAGTTGCCGATCGTTCTTGACGAAATGCCGGACGCTCGCATAGCCACAGAGCTAAACCTCATGGCACACATTACCCCGGATTCTCCAAACCTTCTCCAGATGTCATTCATCAACACGCTCCAACACCGCATTAAGGGTCCTTGGCTAAGCAGCAAAGTGGACTTTAGTTCGTATCTTAGAGGCGGTATTGCAGTGTGACAGGCCTAGTGCGGGGACGCCTCGGAACTTCAGGGTCTCCAATTCCGCGATCGCACGCGTCGGCTGTTCTTCGGGCAAGAAAACACCACATTCCTTGCCAGGAGGATACTAGATGAGGGATCTTGACGGGTCGAACTTGAACCATCATGTAATGCTTCAGGACCAGCTGTTATGGGTACATGGCATTGGCTTTGCCGCAGCCAGCAACACGTGAGAACACCGGGTTCACATCTGGAAACTGTTGCAGCATTGTACCGCCTCAAGTTAGAATCGAGATCAGATGAGGCCTTGAAAGTGACGCGAAATTTCGCCCATTTCCCATGCTGAAAGGCCTTGCTCGCCGAAATTGTCGGTAGGCATGTCGTTCTGTGGGGCTTGATATGTTGTTGCCGATCCGAACACATCGTACAAGTCTATCAAGTCGTTGCTCATGTCGAAAATATCCGGCATTGAACCATCGAGCTCAAAATTGAAGTTTGGTGTGCCGTTCGCCCATGTATCAGTATTTTCGGTGTTGGTCGGCAAGATCTGCTGCGGCTCGACGGTAGTTTCTGACTCAGTCAACACGTTGGAGCTCTTCCCAGCATTGCAACTGTCCTGCGCTGCACTTCCAAACCTTGCGCTAAGGGACTTGACGAGCGGGAGAAGTCCACGAATGCTCTTCCACAGTCTTCGGCTCGCTGTACTGTGACGTGAGAAGCCTTTAACCAGCTCGACTGCTGACACGAAAGGATCGCGACAAGTCTCGGCAAATGTGTTGGGAGCGTGGCAAACCGCAAGCAACACCACGGCGAGAGCGCTCAGCAAGTAGTAGTGGTAGATGCTCTGCTCCCGAATATATACATCACTGGTCTCGTTAAGGTGTACGAGGACATGAATGCTGTCTTTCGCAAGGTCCACGACGAGTCGGGCATTCTGTATATCGGCTTTGATATTGTCCGGCGTCAGGACATGATGCCGACGCACCAGCATGCGCACGTAATTACCACGTAGATAGAGCATAGTACGCAAGCGATGTAGTTGGCGAGGCTGTCTACATGGTGCAAGTCCTAAACGAGGGTGTCTAAACTGGAGGCCTTGAGGTAGGGATTGCAGCCAATTCTGAGTGATGAAGTCAAGGTAGTCTTCTGTCTCCTGAGGAATGAGCTGCAGCGATGATCCATATGGCGGCAGGGCGTCCCAAACTCTAGAACATAGTCGCGCAAAAGCGACCATGGCCTTGAGATACGGGTGGTCCGGGCCTGGTTCAGGTAGTTGTGGGTCAATGTCGCGATCATTGAGGGCAAATGAGAGGCTCGTGCCGAAGCTCCATCGCCGATCAAGCTCATAGACCACCCAAAAGACTTGCACAGCGAGCTCGCGTGAAGCACAATCCTTGAAGTTGTCCACGAGGCTTTGTTTGCGATGCAGCCCCATCTCCAGGGCCTGTCGTGCGGCGCAACCTATCGCTCGCCACGCGACCAGTTCTTCTGCAGTGTGGCAATAGTAGAGACTCTGCATGGTCATTAGACGAAAGCTGTAGAGTGAAAGACGTGTTCTTACCATCATTCCGTAGATCTGGATATCCTTCAGTTCCACGTCGCTGACTATAGACACAAAGTCTACATCTTGCTGGACGGACTCGATTAACTTATCTGACACCTCGTTCTTGCCATGAGTCTCATGCAACAAAGCTGTAGCTATGGCTACCTTCATCATGAGCACATCTTTGTGGCTGGCTGAGGGCGACTCGCTGGATGGCTGGATCATGCCCTTGGCGAGGCTGAGAACCTGAGGTGCATTTCGAATCATCCCTTCGGTATCGACGATTGGGTGCACACATGCAATTTCCTCCTGATATACCCCCAGTAGTCGCTCGATCTCCTCATTTGAATAGTTCATCAAGCCATCGTTTGCTCGTGGCATTGGATGAACCAGATCTGTTTCAACAGCTTCCGGGGTGACAGCACGTGAGGTGACGGCAGATGACGGCCCTATCTCATTCCTTTCGAGGCCCATGCGAGAAAGTGAAGTCTCAGCAATGCGGAAGCTGAATGCAGAGCGTGTCGGACCAACAAATTGAGGCTGATGTGGACCACCATTCCTTTGAGAGGCTGCAGATGTGTAGGCTGGACTTGCTGAGTGCGGCACAGGAGTAGAATTTTGCGCGACGGGAGACCGTCTTGACTGAGTCCCGACCAGAGACGCCACTGTAGTCGTCAGAGCAAAGACCTGTTCGCGCAAGCCATTGATGTCGTTGCTGAGCTGTTGGTAATGCGATCTGTGTGTGTCAGTATCCTCTCCAACTATTGCATTGGCTATCTGACTCATCGCTCCTTGACTTTCGCCTGTCCTTGTTGACTTCTTTCGCAGACTGGACAGCAGTTGGGACGACGATACAGGCAACCTTCATAGTCGCGCAACGCTGGCAGTCGGCATCTTCTTCCATGCGGATGCACTTGACTTTACACCTCTTACATTCGTTGCTGTTGGCATTCAGCAACTATCACGGGATGTACCAGGCGGCATACCATGCGGCAGAAGTATACTTTGCCCGCTTCGTCCGGTGTGGCTCTCCATTTTCTTGAGCCGGCCGCTTCTGTGATGAATTGGACAAATTGGCGGCGGTCATATGGGAAGCCTCCATGGCAGAAGTTCTAATCTCAGAGCTTCATGGACAGATTATTTTAAGTGCAGTCTCGACGCTGTGAAGACGCAGCTTGGAAGGTGTTGGGGCAAGTGCCGAAGAAGGAGCAAGTACAGGTCAATGAGCGGGGCTCGATTGGTCCAAGCGCGCCAAGACCGAGGAAGTCACCGTTACGCGTCGCGTCGAGCTCCTGCCAAGCCTGAACACCATAATCGAGAACGGACAGCATCACCAGAATATGAGTCGCCAAACATCTGGTTGAGCTATCGCTTATAGAGGGATCCATCTAAAAGCAATGCCGTATTGTCACAGCACACGACCGTTTGACAGCTGCCGCGATCATCAAGCAGAATGCTCTCGGACAATCCACCAAGATGTAATCCATCGTACAGCGACTAAAACGAAGCACGATGATCAAACGTAACTCTACAGCGCTGTAAAAGCTTCGTGTTTGGAGCCTTGGCGCCGACTGGAATCTATGATGTCTTTCACACTCAAGCACCAGTCTGAGACCTTCACATTCATCAAGTCTCTGTGACAAGTCCGACCTGTTTTTATCGCGGCAGACTGCCGCATCGCGTGAAAGGTAACCATCCATGGACTCACCGCAGCCTGTGGCTCCTATCAATTCCGCGCCAGTCAGCATAAAATGCGAGCAAGCACACGACCACTTCGCACTCCCGATTTTCATTACCTCAACTGCACATTCGACTTAATTTCAAGTTAGCAGATTTCTCAACGATACTAATTCCGAAGACTCATATCTTCACTCAACATAGGAAAGGAGTCTACCATGCCGAATTCGAGAAAGGCTCACATTTTCAACACTCGGAAGCAGAAGTCTGTCAAATCGTCACGACCGACCCGACCAATTGGGCCTATCATGTCTCTGCAATCATTGAACGCTCGACTAGACTGTATCCCCAAGCAGGACGTCACATTCTGTCGCAATCCGGCACAAGACGAGCAAGAGACGCGGGCAAAAGTGACATCGGGCTCTCTAGACGTCCTGGGTGGTCCGCAATCATCGGACACATCACAGGATTACGCCGGCAATCTGTAGATCGGTTGGAACGGATACAACCTGGACTTCGACCCAGCTTCATACACTGTAACCGGTGCGTCCTCAAAAATCGATCTTTTTGCGTCCCGCACGAAACAGGCTATGCATGAGTTACTGGAGGCTGCAGGAGAGCCGTAGGTGGGCTCGCAAGAGTGCAAAATGGCCTGCAAATCTGGCGGAGCCACAGAGAAGCAAGACACTCCGATGGCTTCGCTGCCAGATTCGCCAAATCCGGAAGTGTCCACCCTGAATGATCCTGAACACAATGGATCTGGAATTGGACGACTCTCGCGACGGATTTGGGGTCTGTCTTGTCTTCCGGCACCCGGAACGGCTCTCCAGATCCTTGGGTCATCGTCACTCCTACCAGCTTTCCTGCCAGGCTATACAAACACATGGAAGTCATCAAGCGAGATGCCTGATGTCCGTCAACTACGAGAGGCACATGAGAAGATGCCAGCTTATACGTGTCCATCGATGGCTTCGTGGTTTCGAGCTCCGGCAAACAGCTACATTCAAGCAGATTCCACTTCCCTTGCTCCGGTAGGCATCTCTCGCTCCGAATCCCAGCTACAGCGTGATCGTGCCCAAAATCGTGCGTCCTCGCGCGATAATAGCCCAGGAGGAGAGGTGGAGCGCACGTCAGATCAGCTCAACAAGATCTGGCTAAGCACCCGGTAGCTGTCAATCCTAGCGCTGGATTATCATCAGACGGCGAAAACCTCGAGCGGACAGCAGTTGTCTTGTCATCTGCCACACCAGGAGCGAATTCATCTTCTGGGACCGAGTACAACAGGGACGCTCGTGTTAGTGGCCCAAAGAATCCGTCAAAAGCTAGCAAATTGCGACGATCTAGCTCTAACTGTGAGCTTCAGGCGCAGTATGATCTACTGGGCGCGCCGCCTCAGACAAACGCCAAGGAGCCGATATTATGGTTCTACCGTGAACCTTTGCCGCCTATCGATGAGGCATACTCTGCCGATGAGGACGAAGATCGGTCGTTCGATCGAAGCGAAGATCCCATGTCGCGCAATGATATGGCAGGCGAGGACCAGATGCCATTGGCCAAGAGCAAGAACTACGGAAGCCTTGGTCCGGCTGGCAAGGCGGCACCACAAAACGAGGCTCGCGATATATCCGATTCAGAACGCTCACCAACGCTCATGTCCGAGGATCTAGGCTTCCTAATTCGTCGAAGCACATCGGCAACTTCGCATTTGTCAGGGTCGTCATCGGGCTAGTCTCGTGCGATGCCGAGTGATGGGTCGGATCGCTTCCTGGAAGCTTGCCCAACGGCCCGAGAGACATTGAAGATGCTAGGACTTTCGAGCTCAGTTGGGTCGTCAGTTTCTGTTCTGTCGGCGTCTTGGACGCGTTCAATGCCGTCTGAACGGTTCGTACAAGCAGGGTCTCGTTAGTTAACCCTATAAAGTCCAACTACATAAAATTTACTGGAGTCGGTTAGCGCCTATCTCGAACCGTGGTTGCAAAGCCATTCCCTTTACGCATTCTCTAAAATATTTCCATATCGAAATAATCGCATTTTCTCCGTCGAACTTTCTTTCCTTCACGCAACTCCATTTCACTTCAAATCACCCCAACGTCGTACACTCCCAAGATGTCCGATGAGCAACTGATTCACCCGGATATACTGGAGGCCATGGAGTACGCCATGGGCGTATCCGAGACTCTCACGCTCGTAGATACCTTTGTCGATGTCGATTGTCCTATCTGCAGAAGAGACGATGATCCCGCTCCTCTTTTGATAACTTCATGCGATCACCGATACCACATCGAGTGCCTTCTTATGTGGATCGAACAATGCTGGTATGACGACCTAGACGCCACGTGCCCCAACTGTCGAAATCTGCTGATAGGCAGGGAAGCTTGGGCTGTACAGTATGTAGCCATTTTCTTCGCAGATCGGCCACCAGTCCAGGATGTGCTAACTAAGAATGCTAGCCATGTTCAAGCTCAAGGTATCAACGTCGATCAGAACGCGATCGACCAAACGCATGTCGAACAACACGACGCATCAACAGCTCGCCAAGGATTGAGACGCTCGCAAAGATTGGCTGCTCTCAGGTTGCCGGATTCAAGCCAAGGGGAGCGAACGACAGCTCAAGGTGACGCACCAGAGCAGGAGACTTTGGATAGTGCAAGAGGCTCTGGAAGGAGGGAAAGCAGTGGTAGGAACCAAAACAATTGGCGGGAGGCACTGAGGCCGAGGTCATGATCGTAGGCGTACGCAGCTCATATGCAGACGGCATCAGGTGTCGAAGCAAGCCGTGCCCGCTCAGCTCAACTATGGCGAATTACGACTACTTACAATTCTGCCGTCTTACAGAAGCGTAGATATTACTAGCAGATTTCAGTAGTTGCGATCACGACAGACAAAAGTCTCTGAGGTTATACAGGGTGTCGAGAGAGAGCCTTTACTTCATCGGACACAAACTAATGCAGGGTCTGGTGACGGTCATGACGCAGTTGTCAAGTTCGAGTCACATCTATAGCATTATTCTAGCTCGAAACACACAATGGGACGTATTGCTTCTTGTCTTGGCCCCACGTGACGAATGCAGCCACAAAGAAGTTGAGTTGCAAGAGTGGCTCAGGCGCCAAAAGAGGAATACTTTGGGTCGCTACCGCCGGTTGTACTTGGGAGGCGAGGAACCATAGAACAGCGAGCAAGCACGAGTGCGCACATGCATTCGGGACATGTACAAATCATCGGGAGACCTTCTAAGTAACTCAAAGTCTCTCACATATCCTCCAAACGCGCATTGTTATTAGATTGCTATGTATCACTTCCGTCATCTTCGACACTACAGCAAGCCTTAAAATATTCTGAAGTACGAGACAACCATTACCATGAGTCATTTCCAGATAATGGCGAGAGTTGCGCCCACACTTCACGAGACGGCAATCGGCTGCAAACACGAAACTGTCACCTTCGGAATTGAATAAGAGAAGATACCTCTTGCGGTACGCTGCAGCTGCTTATTGATGGGGCGCAAATGCTTGCAGAAGCCTGGGGAAGAGCATTGGGATTGGATTGGAAAGAGGGTAGCATGCTGGACTCGGACGAGAATTGCAAAAAGAGAGGGTGTGGTAGCAAAGTGGTTGAAAGGGTGCACGGGCGATATGAGTGTGAGAGCCTCGGAGTATGATGAGCTTCTGCGGTGAAAACCTCCGGCAAGAGTAGTTTGACTGCCATACACGGTGCTGAATATCTGGCGGTATCAAATGATCTATCTGCTGGACTTGCACAGTTGACGCCGCGATGCAATCATGTGTGCGCGACACGATTGTCCTAGACATTGTGCGTTTGTCTCTCACAGCCCACTCTGGCATAAGCAGCAAGCCACACTTCACACTTGCCAGCGGCCAGACAAAGTCTTTGTTCACTCACACATCATTTCTCACACAGCACAACGTTCATTGGAGTGCGGTGTCAAAACTGTAAAGATCTTCCACCGCCGCACTCAAGCGCAACCGCTACTACGGGCAAACGCTCTGCAAGAACTGACCATGACAGAAACAAACGGCCTTTCCAGAAAGATCGGTCCGTACTTCGATATGCTCAACGAAACCGAACACGCCGACACGATCTACACTCTTACCATTCGCTGCCCACCCCGCCCGCCGCCAACCTGGTTACCAGCATTATTCACCCGCCACGGTGTTCGCCCAACAAACATCGGGTCAGCGTATACCATCAAGCCCGACAACTATGGAACTCCAAATTATGACTACTTCACCTTCCTAGACATGCCCTCGATGCCAACTAAAATAGTAAAGGTGAAGTCCTGGCAATTTCCGGCGAATTTACGATGTGAGCATGTACAAGAGACGAAGGAGTGTGACATGGGCTGCTATGTCTCAGAGAAGGGAGGCGATCATCATCGGTGGAAGTGTGCGAGGGAGGATTGTCAGGGACATGTATTTGATCGAAATGTTCTCGCGGATGAGAATGGCTTGGCATGTTTTGGCGAGAAGGGGAGGAGGATGGTTTGTTCGGATCGGTTGCCATACTAGAAAGGAGATTTGCAAGCTGGTGATAGGAACATCGAGCTTAATGCAGTCAAATCCCGGAATGAGATACCCAGCAGTATTATGATTAATTGTTGCTGAACGCTTCAAGTACTTCCGCCCAAATGTATTACGATTACATTCGCATTATGCCGAAGACTGACATCTGGACAACGTTCGTGGCTCGTGATCTTAGATGAAGAAAGCCGCTGCAGCCGCTCCGAGACCAGCAAGGGCCGGCACCATGGTCTTCAATGGTGCAGCTGCACCTGTCGCTTGTTGCGCGGACCCTGAGGCCCCCGAAGCCGTCCTCGAAGGCGCAGCACCACCGTTCGTTCCTAATCCAGGTCCTATTGGTGCAGAACTGGCAACAGCGCCTGTGACTGATGCGCTGCTGGCTCTTGGTGTCGCGGCGGCAGATGCGCCAAGCTTCTCGGTGCCAGCTGTGATGATGAGAGGGTAGTTATTGATGTAATACTGAGACTCTCCACTAAAAGTCTGGGTCTGTTCGACATTGACAGCACTGGAGTTGCTGCAGTACTCCGGTAGTGAAGCGACTGTCAGTCCGGCGCAAAGATCGCTCACGACACGTCCAGCACCGATAGTTGACAATGTGCAGGTAGGCACCGCGCTTACTCCTCCGCTTAGTCGCCTGCATTCGATTCCAATAGAAATTGATGCGGCGCTGGGACCGGTCGAGTCGATTGCGCTGACGTTGTAGGCGACAAAAGTAGTGCCTCCTACTGTCGCTGTCCCTGGGGCAGAGCTGTAATAATCTGGTGTTGTTGGAGTCTGCGCGAAAGCCAGCGCCAGAACGGTCTGATCGCCGCGTTGTTCAATAACAGATCCTAAGAACGTTTGATTGGCGTTTGCCGCTCCGGGAAGCCATATGGATGTCGTCACGTCTGCATACGCGCATGTCGCAAGGAGTGCGGTCACGAGAAGTGAAGACATGGTCGTGAGCCGCCCAGGTTGGACAGAGAAGGAGCGACTGGAAGACAAGAGACAGCGGTTCGCGAGAGCAACGAACTGTGGGATTGACAATGGACGATATGCAGATTGATTGAAGGCACCGAATGATGAAGAGTTGACGTGCACTTACCAGAGGATCTCGAATGATGATCTCAAGTTTTGTCCAACGCATCATGCAGCACGGATGAGCCGCACGGTTCCCAACGGCATGGAGACGGAGGGCGCCAGGGGGGATGAGGTTAGTGAAGAGAGATGATGGACGAATGACGACGGCGGATCTTCGCCATTTTCTCAGATGCCAATGCGGCTTGGTGATGATTGGCGGTTGGCGTCTAAATGCAGAACGCGCCTGAATCGTGGCGTGTCCTTCGATCTCAAACCGCGGAGTTTAAAGACGACATTAACGTAGTCTCTTAGCACGAAACGTCGCATAGAATTATTTCGGTCTTGCTCGGATGTGATCACCTTGACCTCTCGAGAGAGAGCATCTCACAGAGATGTGGTTCTGTGGGGCCAGGGTAGAGAGATGGCGGTGAGTGCGCCGTCTGGGCGCAGCCGGCTCGACAAGACCAGTCCCTCAAGATTAAACTCTTTGACAACATTAGCGACAGACCGGACGAGGTATTTACCTAGGGATGCAGTCTTGACGCCTGTTGACGATATTTGGCTGCTGATAAAACGGTCTTCGATAGCAGAAGACGACGAATGTGTAATTTCATAATGACGTCATGCGCCAAGCATCTGTATTCGTTCAATTCGCATGCTTTCCCACGGCCATATCACAGAATGCTGACTATCGGCAATAAGGTACGCTAGTCAAATTATGCATACCACAGTATCACTAAAATCGATCTACATTCGTGTTAGGGGTATTGTGCTCGAAAAGATGGACACGCCCGCGCATGTCCGAACTAATGCCGCACCATGCCACTTCTTACAAACGCCATGCTACACCATCCCGCATCACTTCGACTTCGCTGTTCTCGTGGACGTTCCTAACAGGTCGGGCTGGTCGGCAAGAGGAAATCTCTGTGTGATACGACCTTTTTCGAAAGAACATCGTTTCCTTCCAGCTGTCCTGTACTTCACGTCTTCCATCTAGCAGTCGTTGCGATAGTTCCCAGGTTCGCAGCCGCGCCTCAGGCCGCTTGCGAAGTTGTAGTCGTCGTCATCGTCGTCCCTCGCGCGGAGCAGTTCCTTCGACCAGCCTTGAAACGGCTTCTTGATCGCGGACTTGAGCGAGAAAGTGCCAAGAGAGTGTGTGTGGTTTGGTGATGAGTGCGACCGCTTATAAGAGGGCGCAATTGAGGGAGCGCGGGTCGATGGACTCGACGAGGTTGGTGATGACATTGTGTCGTTTGTGCTAGCCAAAAGTGGTTTTCGTTGGAAAGTGCAGTAATCGTCCAAGCGACCTATAGCAAAGGGCTGAGAAGAATGTGTTTTTGGTTGTTCAAGAGGAGCCAGGGCGTGCTTTGGCTATATATCATGCCAACTGCGAAGCTAGAATGGTAGTCACCCCAACAGGTCTGTGGCCGAGTTATCGCCGTGTATAGTTCTTCACAAAAACCTTTGATATTGTCGAGAAGTACCCACTCTTATCTGACCAATACTACCTTTGACCACTCAGATCCCAGTATTTCGCGTAAATGAATATTGCATCAGTAGAGAATCTTGATTGGTATGTGGCAAACGGCAATGTTTCGGATGTTCGGAGGCGCTCGGCGAATTGTAGTTCGGGAAAGACCGGAGATGAATCAAAGGACAGTAAGCAGCGAGTCGCTGTCAAATTTTGGTGTTACTTTAAAGATGCAACAGAAATAATTTGCTGAGTATTGGGCCTCGCATGGCGATGCTGCACTAATCTTGAGCACTTCCACTCCTCAAGTACGTCCGTGGCGGCGATGAGGGTGACATGATTGCGACTGAGCTCCGACCGCCCTTCGTGTACTCAGATTGTGTCTCGGTCCTGTCACTTCTATCTTGCTGCACAGTCGTCGTAACTCTAATGCCTTTTGAGTCTGCGGCTAGCTCTTCCTGGCTACTTGCGGCGTCGTTCCAGTATACTCCAGTGTTCGACATCCTCGATCGACTCGTGCTGCTTGCGGCAGGTTTCATTTCGATCTCGTCGGTGCGACTTCGTCCTGGACCTGATCTACTCTGACCATGACAAATATACCCGCTGCTGTTGTATGATGCTTGCGTTGCGCGAGTAGTGCGGTACAGGACGGCGAACGCTGGGCAGCAACCAATGCAGATGGCGATGGCGGATTCGATGATGGTCCACAAAGCGAGCCATGTCGGACTTGGAGACGTATTCCCGCCAGTCTTCATGCCGATTTGAATGACACGGATAGTTGCGAATGCGATGCACACGAAGCCCGATCCGAACAGTGCAATGATCCCGATCTTCTGACCGCGCGCCATCTGCAGGTTCCATACCAACTTGATGGGGAAGGCCATGACTTCAAGAGTCATTGTAAGCGACTACTTACCCACTGTATAGCTTGGTACTTACTCATGAAGTCGGACAAGATATCCACGGAGTATGAGGTGTACAGGCTGGCTAGTTGGCCGCGCACGCTGCGTGGTCCGGAACACTCTCCCTTACTTAGACTTGCCGCAAAGTCAGGGCACGAGGTCAAATACGACACGACGCATCCAGCAAGAGACTGTCTTAGTTAGTCATCAAGGTTGAAGACGTCGTGGCTGGGAATCTTACCACCAGGCAGAAGATGAACAGTGCCCACCAGAGTCTCATATAAACTCTGGGTAGGCCTTCCATCAACTTCTTGTAGAGCGCCAGCAAAGATAGCTTGACTGACCACAGCGCAATCCAGAAGAGCGTGGTCGTGACGAACATCATGCGGATATAGTGAATGATGTCCTCCAGCATGGTCGGCCACGGTTCGATAAGTCCCAAGCTGACCCGCCCAATTTTGTAGATCTTCGGCACTATCATAAAGTAGCAGATCGACATTGTGAGGAAACATATGAAAGCGAAGTAGATCAGGTAGTCAGGCATCTCCATTTTCTTTCGCTTCCAGATCTGGATTGTGAGTCGTGCCAGACAGAATACAGATGCCAGAATGACCATGGCATAGGCGATTTGGACGAATCGCTTTTCCGAAATGATTTCCTGGTAGGTTGACATTGATGCAGTCCGGGGTAAGCAAGGGCGATCTTGAGATGCCGATTGCTGATGTAGGGAAGAGGACTGTTCACAGCAAGTACAGTCTCCAAGCTTCGTGATCGTAAACAGAACGTAAAATACCTTCCGCATTCCAAGATCGACATAGCTGTTTCTGAGCCCAGCAGTGAGCTCATGCATAGCAAGATTGCTGTCACTCTGGCGCAGCAGGATTTTGCTTCTGATTTTCGAGCGTGTCCGGGTGCCGCATGGCGAGCTAGGTAAGTAGTGTAGGATGCGACATGCATCGGGCACCTCACCAACTTAAGCTCCGAACGCGGGAAGGTGTTGAGACACATTAAACTGTGCCTGAAAAACTGCAAATACATGTGGAGATCAATAATGGGAGCTTGGTGTCTGTATAATCCCCGGCCTGCCATTTCTTCAGTGTCAAGGCCATCGCTCAATCGGTATATCTAGAAAAGTAAATGCAGTGTTTCATGCTGTACGACGTCCACATCTCCTGATAGGCTGCTGAAGAGAACGAAAGCACGTGGCCTTCCGAGAATGATCGTCCGTTGTCGCGTCGACTGAGTGGAAATTGTGTACAGTCGGAGCGGGCTGGGCGTGAGGAACCCAGTCGGTAATGCATTCTCGAACAGCCAATGGCCACACTCAACCTGGTCTATGGGTCCCGGACCACGCTTTTCAGGCTCTAGCAAGTTACCTGGCCTCGGTTGAGAGCTCTACTACACGGCACTTCGATGCAGCCAGGTGGGAGTTCTGGTTCGGAACCATTGTCGTGTTTCCTGCCTTTGGTACATCCCGCAGGCGATAGTGCAGAAGTCACGTAACGCGACGACTTCAATGGATGGAGTATTGAAGAAATACGGACGATGGTCTCCATCGAGGTGGTTGTGAGAGGTGTGAAGGAGCGGCCCAACCCTTGAAAGTGTGCCATCCCCTGTCCTGTTCCGTCCGTGCGCCTGCCGCGTGGGGTCGCGGAAATCCAACAACGCGGCTGCTGTCGTCCACTCCACTGACCTTCACACCATCCGGCCAATCATCTTCTGCTACAAACATCACGTCTCGGCCACTCGCCGGCTGGCTCCGTGTGGCCTACCTGAGGCCGTTTCGACAATGAAAGGCACATGGCCGTGTGCTCGAGGCGGGCGGATGAAGCCTGCACGATTTGATTGAGGCGCAGACTTGCATATTAGGTGGCGACTCCACGTCCCTGTAAATCCCAATGCTCTGGTATACTCCCCTGTTCTAGCGCACAAGTTGCATCCTTTGCGCTCACATTTGCCCGAGGTTGCAGGAACAACAAGAGACAGGTTTTCCAAGCTCACCAACTTTGGCCTGATACAAGCACCACCTTCGACCTGGCAATTTCCTACCTCAGTCACGAAAGGTCACCTGTATGCCACTGAGCATCACCAGCAATGTATACTGCTGCCAAGCACACTAAAGGTGCGGGCCGACCGCAAGATTTGACTTGACCAGGCGGGAAGCCACCGCAGCAGGCCCTTGGTCTGAATCCAGGCAGCAATTCTGTGGTACAAACTCGGATGCACTAGGCTACCGACTCCGATTCCTTAAGCACTGATGGACTAACCGAGAGTTGCGATTAATCGCTGAAAGAAGAGAGATGTACGAACCTTCCATGTAGCTGGGCCGTGTAGGCTGTTCAGAGCAATTTTCGAACGATGTTCGAATGAAAGATCCTGGTCCATTCATCCTTCAGCTTCCGCGGCTACCTATTCTGACCTCCAATAAAAGCGTGCCTGTCCCGTGGTTGGGCCAAAAGTGTGAAGTCTTCTGCTTTTGCCGGCAAGTTCCGCCTTGACAGGAATCTCCAAAACTCTGGTCAACTTTGTGGTAGTCTTGGAACTAGCGTCCCCTGCTTGAGCAGTCCTGAGTCGCAATCAAGATGAAGAACCTAGTTCTTACAACGTTCGTGACTTACGCCGCGTCTCAGACTTTCGAGCCAGTCGACTTCAACATTACAGATGCCCTCCTCGATAACGGCGTCAATGTTTCAGCCATCCCTGAACTTTCGGGGCTGACGACTAGGTCCACGTTGAGTGGATGCGCGGCAGCTGTGAGTGATCAGGCCAATGATCAGTCTGTGACTCTGAAGCTAACCACGTCGCAGTGCACATCTCTTAAGCTCGTTTTCGGAGACGACCAAGTAGAGCTTCAATCAGAGTCAAGCTATAGTGCCTTCGTGAACGACTTCTGGTCTGCTCAACAACGCGAGATCACTCCTCAATGTGTGTTCAAACCCGAGAAAGCCTTGGATGTCTCTACATCAATCCTCGTCTCGCGGCTCACGCAATGTCCATTTGCTGCGAAGAGTGGCGGGCACTCTGCCATACCTGGCGGCTCTAATATCCAAGGAGGCATTACTATTAGCTTCGAGAAGCTGAGCAAGATCGCCTTATCGGCCGACAAGAAGACCGTATCATTCCAGCCAGGCCACACGTGGTTCGACATTTACACCGCTCTCGAGAAGTACAACGTAGCCGTCATCGGAGGTCGCGTAAGTCGTCAATCCTACGCTGGCGTATGGTATTGCTAATGTTTACCCAGGTAGCAAGCGTTGGAGTCGGTGGCTTGACTCTTGGTGGAGGTAAGACTTGTCATCTGTAACTTTATACCCAGACACTCGCTAACGTGACTATCCTCAGGCATCTCATACTTCTCTAGCATATACGGCCTCGCGTGTGACAACGTCGAGTCGTACGAGCTTGTTACCGCCTCAGGCCTCATCATCAACGTCAGCTCAACCAGCTTCCCTGATCTCTACTGGGCTCTACGCGGCGGCGGGAACAACTTTGGTATCGTCACCCAATTCACCGTCGCCGCCATCCCGCGAGCCCCAAAGATGTGGGGAGGTATGCGAACCTATCTCTCGACAGAATTCCCGGCCCTGATCGACGCTTACTACAACCTTGGCATGAACGCCAAGAAAGACGGTAAAGCGCACCAGATCCTCTCATTCGGCTGGGGTGGCATCGAA
Organism: Setomelanomma holmii; assembly: GCA_010015745.1. Classification (NCBI taxonomy): domain Eukaryota; kingdom Fungi; phylum Ascomycota; class Dothideomycetes; order Pleosporales; family Phaeosphaeriaceae; genus Setomelanomma; species Setomelanomma holmii. Next base: position 67,253 of record ML978237.1, read on the forward strand.
GTCGCACAAGTTGAGCTCGAATACGCAGACCCCATCGCCAACGCCTCCATCTTGTCGGAATACAACGCAATCTCAGGCGCAATCGCAGACCAAACAGCCGTCAGAAGTCTAGCAGAACTCACCTCGCTCCTCGAAGGTCCAGCCAGCGGCGCCGGACTGCGCCAGGCATTCTGGACATTGTCCATCAAGCTCGACAAGGAACTAGCCAGCGTCACCAAGGACATCTTCTTCGAAGAACTCCCTGCCATTCTCGATGCCGCAGATATCTTACCAGCCATCTCATTACAAGTCCTGACCGACCCGATACTCGAGAAAATGAGCACGCGCGGCGGTAACGCACTTGGTCTCAGTGCCGCCGACGGACCGATCATGAACGTCCTAGTCGCGGTGAAGTGGAGTAACAGCGCGGACGATGCGAGGATCAATCAGTTCGCAGCGCGAGTGAAGGATAGGGCTGTCGCTGCGGCGGAGGCAAAGGGCAAGGCGCTGGACTATTTGTACATGAACTACGCGAGTCCGTGGCAGGATGTGGTTGCTGGGTATGGCGCAGCGAATCAGGCGAGGTTGAAGAGCGTGGCGAAGAAGTATGATCCGACGGGCGTGTTTGAGACGTTGCAGCCGGGGTACTTTAAGTTGAGTGGGGCGCCGAGGAGTGGGGAACCGTGAGTGGTAGGACGAGCGGTTCGCAAGTAATGGAGAATGTATTGGTGCTCAAAAGAATATGTGCCCAAGCAGGTCCATGTGTTTTCCTGGATGTCCTCGTGCAGTGCTCGATTGGCTGTTCCGCAGTCTTGCAGAGCCCGTTCACCTGCTCACTTGTCACACGCCAACTTCCTTCTTCCCGATCAAGCAATCTCGCGGAAGATGTCGATCGCAGGCCGGGCTCTTGTAAGCCTAACCCTAAGCTCTTGCAGAGTTCTGAAAGCTCGGTGAATTTTCAACCCATCGCAATCACGTACCTCGGAGTCGCAGGTGTACCCAACCATGCGACTGAGTATAGAGGTCTCGATCTGAAGCCAAACTGTTGCTTTCTCTGTGTTAGCCTCACGTGCCGCTCCAAGGATAGTGACTGGCATGTTAAGGCTATGAAATTAAATTTGTATTGCGTGGGTATACACGGCATATTGCCGGTTGAGAGTGGTGTGACGGTTGACATACATAATGACTTAAGAGCGGAGAATCATATGCGACGTGAATTAAGAGTTGTATTGCTGTACTACACTGCGAGACAAGTTCAATCAACTGGTCCGGCAAGACTAGCGTGTACATAACGTATAGGTACCTGGAAAGCTCAAAGAAATTAGCTTAAAGATACTTTTGACTGCGCTGACTGACCCTTGACCGTGCTCTCCTACACGAAGAGCTGCTTGGTATCGAAGATTCGAGATTGGCCCCAGACAGATGTATGCTGGATAGTCTGCCGTGAAGGTAAGCCCAGGAGTAATGACAGCACGTCTGCCTGGCTAAGGGAACAGCACTCCGTTCTGGATGATGACACCTCGTCAGCTTACGTTACATTTCAGGTCGGACGGTTCGTTCAGACAAATGCTAGACCTGTTCGGTACAACGTATAGCTTGAAGAGGTTATATAGGTGCGCTCGAGGGCTGCTGAAAGTCCTAGTTCAACTCATTGCCACGGTAAGTTGCTGAAACAAGGAGCCTGAGGCTACAGCACGATGTCCAACGACGTAATGCGGTTGTGTGCATGTCAGTCTGGAATGCGAGAACTTCGGATAGACTTGTCGCGCGGGCGTCTCTTGAGAATTAAATCTTTGATAAAACTTCGCTACACTTTGGCGTTCCCATCCAGGATTGTATAGAGATCAGCCTCTTCTGCCGAGCCGAGAATTAGACAGTGTTGAATGCCGTGGTCGTAAATATGTTCGGCTCCAAGATTATTCGTCGATCCTCTATCACTGACTCTGAAACCGGGGCAATGAAAAGCAGCATTCCATTGCATAGTCTGACTGATGACTGAGGTATCTGCAATTGTCTTGTCGGGCCTCGAATCAGGACGTGTAGTAAATCAAACGGAGGTGGGGACGGTTGGGATGCACTATTGATCGATTCCGATGTCATCGGGTTTAACTGTATAGACGCTGTCCTGATCAACGCTGGTTTGTATGCCTGCATGTTTGATGCTCGATGCACTACATCTGAGGGCTTTGACCGTACGCCGACTGAGAGTAAGCGCTGCTTTTACTACTGGAATTCCTATACGCATTGCTGTCGGGAGTACCATACTGAGCCATGGCTTCATGAGGGTCTGGACTGTGGGTGCTATACTGAGGGGTAGAGTTATTGCCGGATGCGGCAGGCTGGTAGCAGGACTTGTTGACTCGCTTCGACGTGCTGAGGCAATCATCGTTCATCGACAGCGAACTGCATCCGGTTGACAAGAATGAGGAGGGTTGGTATAAACCCCAAGATATGGGGGCTGTACTGCCTGTATGGACGGCTCTTATGGGCGGTCGGCAGCTCCATTTAGTGGCTTGCTTTTTGCAGGCTATTGCGACCTCGATCACCACTGGAGCGCCTGGCTAGGTGTGGTGCGGGCTGAGCTGATTGCAGCTTCGGTAGAGGAGTGATGAAATGACGTGTTCTTTGATGCTACACTCTGTGTGCGCACTGCTGAGGATGAAAGCGACTAGCAATCTTGAGGGTTGACGCTCCACGCTGCAAGAGCTTCGAGTTCGATCGTTCGAAAGCTCATGAGTCTAGAAGGCTGGTGGTGGGAATTGGATAGGTAGCTGATCGTTGCGGTCGAGACTAACGATCCCACGTTGCTGTGCAGGAAAGAGGCTGGCTATGCCCAGCCTTCTCCGCACACACGTCGTTCTTATCACGCTCAGGTACGCAAGCGGCAACACTGCGATGCTCGACATGCCGCGAGCTGAAGTAGCAGGATACGTGTTCGATCGATGTCGGCAGGATTTGATGTGTTGCGGCGATCATCGTTCATCGACAGCGGACCGAATTCAGTTGACAAGAACGAGAACGGGTCATTGCCAAGTTCACCGCCCAGAAAGCGCCCTGTGTGATGGTCCGGTCAGCTGGGCTGAACGCAGCCTCAGCGAGCATCTCAAACTCCCGGGTCGAATTCGTGCGATCCTCAGTCCGTTGGCAGAAAGAGAGGGACAGTCACTTGCTCAACCAGTACCAGCCTCGCGTGCGCATTGCTTTTGCCTTCTCGAATAAGAATATGGCGGGAATGATGGACTGCACATGTCTTCACTCAGCGGGCGCTGGGGAGGAAGCAGAGATGTCAGTAGAAACAGCAGGCGCATTAGGAGCAGACGGTGCAGAATGAAATTGTAGCGAGGCCCCCACTTCATCGAGGAGGTCAATCGCGGCCTTGAAATCGGCCATGGCTTGCCTCAACATGGCGATGGCCATTGCCATTTTGTGCAGACCATTTTCTACACGCTTTGCGGCTTGAGCGAGTTTTGCTGATCATGCGTTAGCGTTATGCGTTGAGACTGTTACTTCATGCGATGTCGAACCTCGCCTCTTGTCACTGAGACTGAGGGCCTCCGCCAGTGTCTCCCCGCGTGCTTCGAGACGGTCTGACCACCTGGTAGATCTTAGTACTCGTCGTAAGGAAGATTTCTTAGTGCTCACTTCTGCAATGTCGTTTCGAGGGCACTGGCTAGTGCCTCAGAGGCCCTCATTGTCGGCTCTGGGTAAGCTCCATCCAAAATCCGAATGCGACCATTGCCATTGCATGCCGGGCACACGGACACGCACTTTGCCGATATATGGCCCGTATCGTGACAGTTGTCACACCTCAATGGTGCCATACACTCGTCTGAGAAGTGATCACCAGTCACTCTGCAGTGGCGACACGTATTGCTGCCGACCGGAACTCGTGGCTCAGGTGCAGCCTTCTCAAGACCGAGGGCAGCACGAACGAGCTCGCGAAGTGACTTCCTCTCGGTGGTGACCTCAGCCACGTTTAGCCTTGGCGCAGGAGTGGTAACCTTGTAGGCCAGAGCGGGCATAGAGGGCTGCATAGCGGTGCTGTCCCCAGCACTTGCTGGCTGCGACGCAGAAGCAGACCTTTCGACCCCAGTAGACATGATGGTGAGGAGGTAGCGGTGTTATAGAGAAGGAATGACAACGAGTGGTGCACAGGAGGCAATAGTAGCAAGCCAGCTATCAGTGCTGTCGTTCAGCGAGTTGTGTTGCAGAAAGGTGTGTTTGAGGAGGAAAGGATTTCTGCTTTGTGCATGTGCTGGTTCTTGGTCTCGAGTACTTTGGATCGGTTGCCAATAGGCCGTGCCAAGTTGTTGCGATGAAGTGACCTTGCTCGGGAAGTTGAGAAGTGCAGGTGCGCAAACCGTGATTGATCAGCGAGCTACGGCCTGATGCTATAACCCAACCCTTCACTTATGTTAGTAAATAGAGGTCGCAAGACTTTGACTCACAGGCTGAAGCCTACCTTGACTGCCACAAGACAGTGCCTTCAAAGATGCTTCTTCAACGAGAGGCTTGCGTCTCTGAGCAAGCAGGATGGACAGAGTGAGAATCCGTATGCCCCGTCTTCGTGCTTGTTTCCGAGCTTGGAAATTGTCCGAGGTCGAGTATTGCATTTGAGTAGAGGACACAGGTCGCACGGGATGATATGAGTATTTAAGAAACCGCGTCCCCACCTGCTCCGCACGGGACAATATCGTGGTGCATATTGTCGATGTTGGGAACGGTCCGTGTACGCAATTCTTGGAGGCTGCGGCCATCTCCGCCACAAGATACCGTTCGTTGCGCGTTCTGCTTGATGCATTCGAAAGGTCTCAAGGCAAGTGCTCAAAGTCTCGGATGTATGGCGCGACTGCACTATGAAACACTTCCCACTTCTGGAATATGCCAAGCCTTGAAGTTTGAACGTTACGCTTTTATAAGTGCGGATTGATATCGTGATGCCTGATGTCGATGTTGGTTCGAGGTCTCTACCGAACTTTGGTACACTACGGCTGTGCTTGCATTTAATACATCAGTACCGAGCCAAGATTGAAGACTTCGAACACTAAATAGTTTTAGTCTCCGATTGTTGTGAGTGGTGTGAAGGTGCGTTCAAGCTCGGTGATGGTCACTCGAAGTCCGTAGGATTCGAAAGACCTGCTCTACCGTGTCATCTGTACACGCATTTGCCGCTGGTACATGGCGACACGAGCACATTGCGAGTTCGTAGGAACTTAAAACTCCCGTAACAGTATTTGATCGAGAGCCCAAAAAGAGATGGGTGTCTCTTAATGTGAAGTCGTGGGTATAGGCAGCGGCCGCGGCACAAACGTGTATACCAAGTCCAAAAAGTCCCACAAAAAGCAAAAAATTCAACGAAAGGCGAGCATAATCTCTCCAACTGGGAATTGAACCCAGGTCGCCGGCGCAATGCAATATTGACAAGCCGGAATACTGACCACTATACTATTGAAGAAGAGGTGAGCTCGAATCTCAGATGTGATGTTGATGAGAATCTCGAAATTTAGCTAGTATATATCGAGCATGTCAAGAGGCTAGGACAACGAGATGTCTTCGATAGTGCTGAAGAGGTTTGCACATATGCCAATATTGAGTATGGTCGATAACAGTGCGCGGTGGGTCTCGGGTATAGGTCCGTTCGTGGTTGGTTGAGTGGAGTCATGGTGCCGCGCATGATTGGCCAGATCACCATTTACAACATGCAACAATCGTTGTCCTTTCGCCTCAGAAGTCTGCCGTCGGCGTAACGAGTTGTACTGGCGGCCTAATGCGGTAATTCTGCAGCTCTTGCCCGGAGCGGAAAACATTAAACCTCAGATGCAGTAGTCCTCTACAGAACGGTTACCAGATACGGCCGTGAGAGGTCATTGAAGGGGCAATTCGGACTCTGAAGGATGCTTGCGTGATGGAACGTGCGAGAATAAAAGGGTGAGTAAGGAGTGTTTTCGATGATTAAGAGCATGGTGGCGACGTGGGACAGGGGTAGGCGAGCTTGGTAGCATGCGAGATCGTGAACGATTGTTTGAGAGTTTCACGAAAGTACATTGAGGCTCCAGGAAGTGTCAATACACGGTTGATTTTCTGCATACGTCCGGCGTCATTCTCCGTGAATCTATGCAGATTTCTGCCGTGTGGTTGTCGCCCACGGCTTCGCTCACTTCCTCGAACACCATGCAACGGACTGCCCTTGGTCAGGGCTCGCATTCATCGACTGCTGCCAGAGAATGCAACATGACTTATATATTGGCCGGAAGTTACATGGAGCAGAGAAAGTGGAAAAAGGGCAGGCGAGTTGTCTGATGTCGCAAGCTGGAGTCCTGACTATCGCCATGCTTGGCTGTGCCTTGTGCCTGAGGCGGTGCAGACCATTGAAGTGTGGCGTGTGCGAGCTATCGGAAGCGACGCCAATGCACATACGGAAACGATGAGCTCGAGTGTCCTTGCAGTTGCATTGCAACAAAATCTTTGAAGGTCAGCACTGAATTTATCGCTGGGCCATCGCTGGGTCTCCTCGACAACGAGCAGCTACGTCACTTGTCTCAGCGACACGTATAGGTGGTGAATCTGGGTGCATGGGCACTTGGCAGGGATCGGGGCGGAGAATTGTAGCGAAACATGACGAGGCGGAACTGCGAAGAAGCGGTGGCATGGAGCGTGAGATTCTGCACGCGAAGTATGCGGCGCGGTCAGCCAGGCTGACACTTCGGGAAAGGCTTGGCGAGGTGGTAACGAGCTGACAGTCGCACCGAGATCTGGGATGGCCGTTCTATGTTCGTATGGAGATGGGATGAACAGCGCCGAGGACGAGGGACGGCAGATTGATTGATGTTGATGTTGGTTGGGATATATACACGAAGCTCAAGAAAGAGCGACCCGCGATAACACGAACGCGTCGCAAGGAATCGTCTTCTCAAGGCAAGCGCTCGAGGCCACTATTGAGCAGTCGCAAAGTGCAGGCAGGGTGGCATTCAGCGTCTCGTGGCTGAGTCGGATGCAGCCTGTCCTCCGCCTCAGCACACATACGAGGAACATTGGCGCCCTCCCATCTTCGAACGCTCAGCTAAGGCCGCTCGTTCTCTTTCTTACCGTCTCTTCTACCTGCAGTTGATATCTGAGGTCTATCCATATTCCAACACGTCCTGTTTTTGCCTTATTAACGTCCACTTGCTGCCCTGCGGTACTCGTAATTACCTCGGCGCTAACATACGCATGCGATCTGCAACGCGTCAGGCTGATTCCACCGGCCAGGAATAGAGAGCCTCATCTGCTGCTCCCAAGATAGAGGCAGTTGCCAGTTTCGCAACACGCTGCACCAGTCTCTCATTTAATTTCAGGACGCTCTGCGCTGCATGAGGGGTTACTTGAACGGCTCGCTGGCACCGCGCGAGAGCTAAAGTGGTCAACGCCAGGCACCTGAATCGCGAAGCTCCCCGCAAACGGCGCGAACGACAGCTCAATGCGCAACGGCAACAAGAGCTACATCAACATTGGCGACGAGCGCTATGAGAAGCGGGAGACGACGCCCTGGTACTGGCGCCTCATCGCTCTTGCCGCGTCTTGGATGATATTGGGAGGGTGCGTCGTGCCTTCCTGCAGACCTCACAAAGAGAAGCTAACACCCACGCAGTTACCTCCTACTGCCTGGCCTCTACGCAAAGGATCCACAACTCAGGTTCAGCCAGGCAGTTCTCTCAGTCTTTGTCGTCGCTCTCCTCACTGCCGGCTACTCCTTCACCGCACTTCTGTGCTTTGCCTGTCACAATGAGCTCTTCCAAGCAGAGGGTGTCTTTCTGTACGTGCTGCCTCACAACCGTACGGCAACCACTAACACACGACAGACCCGCCCTCACCTCGTCCGCCCTCGGACTTATCTCAATAGCCTACAACTTTGGCTCCTCGCGCTCGTACACCTGGGGCACTTCCGCCATTACCGGTACCATCGTCAGCACCACCGCAACACTCACATACGGCGCCCTCCTGTTATGGACACACCGTCGCATAGTCAAGATCAAGGAGAAGGCGGGCCCGCGTCAGCTATGGTCCAATGAGTCGTACTATAGCAACTTTGTGCAGAACATGTACCCTACAGCCTCTCGTACACCAGCCGTGCCACCAGAAGCAGCAATATCAGAAGACGACCGCGTCAACCAGCAGATGGCCCTGCTTCTCATGAAGTCAGACCAGCGACCGAGTCCCGACGCGAATAGCGCCACATTCAGGATAGACTTGCCGGAGGACATTGAGCAGCAAGAGAGGGTAGCCCGCAGCCAGGAGTTGGTAGGCACACCAGGCCAGGCACACGCAGACTGGGGGCGCACTCGAGCAGACAGCAGACCCAATAGCCTCAGCGAGCAGCAGGCCTGGGAGCGATGGCAGGAGCGAGGCCGGACAACGAACCGACCGTCGAGCAGTGACCAGCGGAGTAATCACTCGAGAGGCTTGAGTCGCGAGGAACGGAGACGAGAGATTGAGCTTGGCCATCCTTGATCGATCTTGACCTACTCGCCATTCGTCCGAATTCGACTTGCATTGTTTTGGGCGCACATTGGCAGCGTTGGAGTTTGCGGCCTCGGTGTTTCCGGTGTTGTTTGTGCGGATACTTTTGCATTTCTGGCTGCATAATGGGCTCATGTGGGATGATTTGGATGCACGTGAATTGGACGGGACATACCTGAGCTTCGGCGTCGTAGTAGCAGTGAGTTGACTAGCGCTGTATCAATAGCTAACTTCGAACCGGTATTCCGCGCATGACCAACTACCTCTTCCAAATTCACGCCTTCGATTCAGTGATCTCGCATCAGTTTTACTTGCCAATAGCGTACCTCGGACTTCAACTCCAGCTTCTCGATGTTTTCGCAACCACGCTTCATGCTCCTTCCGCTCTCGCATACCCGTGGCCCCAACACAAAACACTTGCTTCATGTTGCTTCCTTTTCCCATGGCCACATGCGGCCATCGTGGTGCTTGACTCCTTACCCTACTGTACAATCCCGATGCACCAATCACAAGCTCCCAAGACTCATTACCACGCCCATCCACAACAGACTCAGTGCGAACACCGCTACTTCACAATCGATCCTACCAGCTATGCAGCCATCATATTGCTGTCCTTCGCGAAGAGTTGGTCAAAAGTGCAGACTAGGGAAATGCACTTTCTGACTCAGCCTTGCCTTGCGCTCCCGAACCGGTCCGGCCCGTAAGTTGGCAGTCAAGGCGGTCAGGCCTGGCTAAGCGAGGTGCATGTGTACGTGTGGCTTGTGCTGATGTGAGAAAACGACGTGGCTAGTGTCGTATTGAGAGGCCAGTCGTGTATGATGCTATCCGTTGCTTCCAAGAAGCAAAGATCTTGGAACATAGACGTCTCGGAGAGAAATAACCATGATATTGAGGTTTCCTTAGCTACTCATAGATCTTGCAATCCGCGCTGATTCGATCTAGACCTTGATAGCAAATTGCTTCAGGTATTCGTAAGTCTCGACGTTCGCTGCGACCGTATCACGAATAATCTTCGCGCCTTCTTCGCCATACTTCTCTGTCCATTCTTTGAATAGTTCCTCGTCGCTCTTTGGCACTTTCTTCTATTCCAGTGTTAGCATCATACTCCCAATCTTCAGGTTCAAAGTCGAGGAGACAACTTACATGCGTCCTAGCCCTCAACTCCGTACTATCCAACGCATCCTCATGAAATCCCTTCCACTTCTCAAACGCCTCCTTCGCCCTCTCCTGATCCTCTTCCGTATCCCAAACAAGCATCTCCGGCTCCCACTTAATCCCAGTCGATTTGCAAAATGCCTCGATCATCTTGGCTGGCTGATCCAGCAAGTCATCTGCATCAACCACGCAGATTTCAACACCTTGTTTCGTAGTGCCGTTAGTGTGCCCGTTGGTCTCGGGAGCAGCCTGGTTGGCGAATTTGGGCCCGATCTGGCCTTCGGAGCGCAGGTAGTCGAATAGTTGACGCAACTCGTCGTACCCGGCTTCGTCGGGGCGGAAGTTGTAGAAGCCCGTCATTTTGTCGAGCGGTGGAATGGTGCAGCGGTAGTAGCTAGGAATACTATATCGAGGATGGCGGATGAGGAAGGTGAAGTGATATGTTGCGAGGAGATCTGCGGGGATGACTGCGGGGTTGTTGGGCTCGCCTTGGGTGTCGTAGGGGTATGGGGGACCTTCTGAAGACTTGCGAGTCTGGACGGGGGAGAGCTGCGTGGTGTCGGTTCCGACGCCGCGGCGGTAGTTGGCGAGCGACGGCGCGACTGTGGCGGGTTTGCGATTGGGTGGTATCCAGTATTGGGCCATGTCTTTGATGAAGGCGCGCTTGCCCTGGGGATTGTGAGTACGCAGTCTTCATAGTTGTGGTCTTGACTGAAAGGAATTGAAGAAATGGAAGAGATTGCGAGCTCGTAGGGACTCGCAGAACGAAGTGATGCAGGAATGTGCTCTCAGATCCGAAGCTAAGCGAATCTGCAGCTCATCGTTGCTCTCCAGGGTCCGTAGAGCAAATCAAAAGGACATCAATTTGCGCAAGGAAGCCACAAAAGAACGTCAAATCGTGGGGTACGCTGCTCGCACTGCACGCGATACGTATCGTGACGAATGCGCAAGTAATGTCGTCAGGAGTTGCTGATTGGCTGCCTCCGACCACCATCATGAAAGAGAAGGACGTTGTGCAACGTCAACGATAAGAATCCAGGAAATGTCTTTACGAACCTCTGAATTCTCTCTGGCAATGTGGTCGAAGATGGTGCGATAGGTGCTCTCTGAGTAGCCGCTCTCTTTTCGTGCTTGAGGATCGCTCTCATAACGTTCCGCCAGACGCTCAGGGCCGAAGTAGTAGGCATCGCCAAATGGCTCATGTACACATTGAAGTGTTTTGTGTCGGGTCATGAAGACCTGAGTTCTTGTCAGCAAGTCGACCGCGTGTGGTACATCGAGCTATTCGTACCCGCTCGAAAGCTGTCGAGCAGGCCCTCGGGTGAGTGGCCACGAAGATGGGCTTCTGCGACATCTTGTCGTCTCTAGAGTGTGAAAGTCGAATTCAAATGGAGAAGGATCTGTATCCCAAGTATCCTCTCAGTGCTCGAGGCAGGTCAAGACGGCTCAGGTATATTTCAAAATGACCGCGCAACTGCCCAGCAAAAACACTGGGTCTAGCAAATCTTTATAGAAAACTCAGGGCCATAAGGCAAATGGCAGATCCACAAATACTGTTGGAATCTCCCGTAAAATGCGGGTTAAGATTCGCTTCTAGTGGACCTAGAACAGATGAAAGGTCGGCGCTGGCAGGCACACGGCAATGCCAGCTTCGCCCTGAACGGTCACCAAGTTAACGTGGCGCGCGGGAGACGCGGCGGCATGCCTCGGTGCTACAGGTCCATCGTGACACGGCTAACGAGTGGTATGCGCTGCAATTGCTGCTCTCCTTCCTCATAACGCGTAGGTCGTATTGTGTTGGATGAGTTTGCCGATGACGTTGCGGCAATCGGAAGGTACCCCTCAGCGGAGGGCTAACTCCTTCCGGCTGTGCGGGTTCTAGGTAGCGATTGCCCGACGGACCATCGCACGCTAGCAGACTTCAGCCCTCAAAACACTGTTTGCCTCACGCGGTTTTACCACACGTACAGAATTCTATTCGCGCACTTCTGGATTTAGGGTGCGTTAGCCGATACAACTTCGAAAGCACGACATTCGGTGGCTAATTCACGATTGCAGCGTGCAGCTGGTGTGGCATGACAGCTGTGCGGAGATCACCGGCATACTCACTCTTGTCTCCAAAATCTCCAGTCTCTACACAAGCACCTTTGAGGAGCTGTATGCATGTATGGCATCGTATGAAAGGGCTAGGGAACAGTGAGGCTTCCGATAACAACATCCCTATGCCAGGCACCAGATTGATGAAGCTCATGAAGCATCCATCGTTGAACGTTCTGCCATATCTGCCATAATCTTCGAAACTCCTTCACAGTATATGAATGAACAACGGATATATCGTTGTTCGGACTACAACGAACAGAGATCTCAGGTCGACTTTGCTATCAGGCTGTATGCCATCGTGCACACTCAAGTCGTTCTCACATACAACATGCATTGTGTCAGATGTGAGAGGACAGAGCAGACATGAAGGAAGCAGAAGGTTAATGTATTGAGAGAGCTACAGAGAGCGATTATATACACAACCACGATGAGTAAGCGAGTGACAAAGAGTCACGTGAGAGATGCAGTTCACATGTACCTTGTGAACTGAGGTGCCAGGCTGACACGTTGAGTCTCTTGTCTTTTCAGGGCTCTGATATCCGATAATCCCCATTTCAAGCTCTTTGCTGTATATGAGTAGTGCCTTTGGTCTCTAGGTTTCCAGGGTCACCCAGTATGTTGCACGCTAGCAGGGCTATCCCTACACTCTCTCGTTGTACACGTATATATAGCTTCCCTCGTTCATAGCTACACAATCAACTCAGTCCTTCATTCCTCCTTCCACATCACACATCCAAGACAGTACCATTACTTCTACGTGGGCAGTATGCCTCGACCGAGTAGATGTTACGCCACTTCTGAGACTGTATGTTTTTTCTACTTCTTCCAACAGTCAGTCTTGCCTTCCTGGTCTATTAGATCAACGGATTTTCCTAATATCATCTCCAAGAGCGAAAGAGCCGTTTCCGGGACGTGGAGGTGGGGCGTGCTCCTCTTACCTTCCAATATCCAACATCTTAGGGGCGGTCTTTCTACGGCAAACTCGCTGTGAGTGTCTATGATACTCGAGTCTGTACAAGATCCAGCTTAGAACTCGACCGGTCACGCCATAGACCATTTATCAATCACGAAACGCACTTACCGATTCCTTGAGTCCTATCCAAGCACGCCAGATAGTTCAGCGCCTGTTCAGAAGGCTCCATACGTATAGTGTACTGAGCTATCTATACATATTTATTCGGCGATATGGTTGAATACTTGAGGTTCTCGCGTCCGCACCAACAGCCCGTTCGCTGCTAGCCCTTCGGGGAGACATGCGTGAAAGCTGGAGGACTTCTCGTCCAGATCGAGCATAGCACAACAACAACAACAACACGACGTCACAGTGTCTCAATCACGCTTCCAGCTGGCCAGTATTCACGCGCTGCCTGAACTGATGACATAAACACGGAGCGTTTGCGTCGGCCTCCTTTCTCTCCAGTATAAAAACCCCCACTGGCCCCTCCTGCTCGAGACAATCACACCACAATCGTACCCCAGCCTTCAACTAGCTATCAGCTATTCAACCAGGCTCCTCAGCAACTGCAAACTTATCACTACCCACATTTTGCCTAAATCAACCTTACCAAATAACCTAGCTATCCTCAAACGCAGTAAAGGTTAGTGTCAACTAGGGAGCGTTCTTCGACTTGCCGCTAATGTTTTCTCAGCTTCCATCACTTACACGACGGCTCTTTATCATCTTGGCTTCCAGCACTACTTGCGTCTGCCAACAAGGGTATGTGCTCTCATCATCTGCTGCCACTCAGCCCACACTGACTCTCAGATAGACACCGAGCCCTTTATTCCTATCAAGCATCCTAACTCCCAAGGAACAGCCAACAAATCAGCCAGTAACAACTACAATGCCTGCTGCTACCATCCCCGATCCCGTTTTCGGTTCTTCCACCGGCAACATCATCAAGGACAAGGCCTCCAAGAACGACAAGGTCAACATCATCAAGGACATTACCAGCGCGCCTTTGAACAAGGCTCTGCAGCGACGCATGTCTCGAGAGGCGAAGAAGGAGAAGAAGGAGCGTACCGAGCTACCGACTACTATGTCTCACCAACCTCAGGACACATTCGAGAAGACTGGCTTTGTCATTCCCACAGATGAGACTGCTACCGAGGCCACTGCTCTACCACCGGCCGCTGCTAAAGTCTCCACAAAGTTCGAGCAATCTCTAGCATCGCCATTGTCGCGACGTTCTCCGGAGACTAGCACGGGCTCTTCGTCGGTCTCAGGACATCAAGACGTCACACTGAGGGACGACCACGAACCGATTGTGGCGTCTATGTGTGACGAGGGCTCCATGTGCCATGCGAACAAACGAGAGGAGCTTCGTGGACGTCTCCTTGCGAAGGTCTCGGGCGAGGAGAAGAAGCGCCGCAAGAAGACATCTACGAACAAGGGCAGCGCAGCATCCAAGCAGGTTGCGAAGAAGACTGGCAAGTCGTCAAGGAAGTCTCTTGAGCAGTCTCCACAGTCTCCACCTTCCTCCACTGCTCGCAACGTCACGGCTCCACGACCTCCGGCAGAAGCTCCGCCCAAGCTGAGCTTCGAGCATTACGTGGTTCCGGTGATCGACATCTCCTTAGATTTTTTCGTGGCAGACAACAGCTACGAGAATGCTGTGACTGCTTTTGACAAGGTCGATGAGGAGACAGAGGAGATATACGCCAGTGGCCCCGCTACTTGGGCAATTACAACCAACACCAGCGCACAGGCCAAGGATGACGACACCGTGGAGTGCTCGACCAGCGCCGCGCTGATATCAAGCAACGACATTATCGATACTGTTGGTTTGAACGAAGACGAGTTCGCCGCTTACATCGCGGCCTGTTTACCAAACTTCGATGGTGCCATTGACGGTCTTGATGAAGCCGACTTTAGTACCAACATTGGTGTTGATGTCTCCGAGGAAGTGGATTCCCAGAGCGATGATACTGTCGCGCAGGCTGATCATGAGATCACACCAGTTTACGAGGACGATGTGGCCATGGAGGGCTCGACTGACGGCTTCGTCTCTACCACACCAGACGTTGCTATCACCGCCAAGTTCGACAGTGAGCTGGGCTTTCTCTCCTTTCCGAACGCCGCTCTGCATCCATCACCGCTGTCCCGCGACGAAGACTTCATGCTGATCGCGTTGCACGTCATCCCGCTCCGCCTTCCGACTGCACGGGTAAAGTCAACCCGAGCGGAGAAGAAGGCTGCAAAGAAAATGGCTTCTGCCAAGTCCGCCATAGTTGTTGAGGAGCATACTGTGCTGCCTCTTGTGGAGGGCTCATTGCAGCATGATTCTGACCTCCTGGACTACGTTGATGAGGACGAAATTATGGCGCCAGTGTTCGAAACCCAGATGGCAGATGCAACTAAAGAAGCTAGCCCTGAGGAGGTTGAAGTCGTCACACAACAGCCCGCCACGCCCGCCACCTCGTCCGATGAAGACGTGACCATTGTCGCAGAGAAGGCTGTGCTTGCGTGTACGGGCACTCACGACGCTTTCATCACGAACTTTCTGGCCATGCCCAATGGACGTGGCATTGACCATGTCTCGCGCAAGCAAACTGAGGGCCTTGTAAAACTGCACGTTAGTTCTCTTGCTGAGCGTACGACTCATCCTTATAAGCGTAACAACATGCAGAAACAGGTTAAGGAAGCTATCAAGGATGCCATCGCTATTGAACTGGCCGGCCCAGACGTCGCCATTCCTTTGGTTGAGCAAGAGACAGAGACCTTATCGACGAAGACTGTCGACCTGATCGAAGAGCTCATGATCGCTCCGGAATATCCCATTGAGGATGAGACCAAGCATACTATGACCGAACAATCTCAGCAGCAGGTTTCCGACTCAGAAAAAGAGACGGCATCCCGAACCTCGCCCTGCTCAGGCCGCCGCTCGAGCACCGCCGCTTCCTCCGTGCAGTCCTCAACTCAAACCATCGTCGATCTTGACCGTAAGACGCACACTGCGCGCAACAATTACCTTGGCCAGACCTCATTGGAGGACTTCGTCAACATCTTGGAGTTCGAATCAGACGGCTCAACCACGAAGCACGACATCTGCGATGCTTTTGCTGCACTGTCTGCAGATGAGTTTGAGGCTCTTCAGGGTAGGCATCCGGATGTCATCGATTTCAGTCTGGACTCTGTAATCGCGCAGCGCAAGATCAAGCTTGGTCGGACGTCGCTGTACACCTTCCTCCACGCCATTGACTTTGTCGGTGGCATTGCGCAAATCAAGGACGTTACGAAGACGTTTAGGAAGGCTGCGACCGGTGACGACGCGCCTTCTGAGAAGCTGAAGAAGGCGTTGCTCTTTGAGGAGGAGTAAGCACGATCTGAGATATCCGGCGCGATTCCAAGGGGGTTCTTCCCAACTGCGATCCCCAAGCATTTCACGCAGCCCTGTCCGGGCACAACAACAAATCGTTGCACTATCATTATTCGCCATAATCGACACCCTATCTTGCCCATTTCATTCCAACATTATCTCATGTATTCGCGTCATTCTCCATCATGACCCTCTTGCGCATGGTTTGAGCCACCAGCTTTTGCTATACTCGCCAACTCGACATGGTTTGAGCCAACAGCATTCCCTACACTCACCACTGCTCATTACGACAACCTTTCTGCGATGGTTTAAGCCAATAGCATCCGCAGTACTCACCATATCGCACCATTTGACCCCGCCAATGATGATTCCGAGCCAATAGCACCCGTTATACTCACCACGACACCCCTCCACGATGGTGCTGAGCTGATAGCATACCCGCCGTACTCACCGATCCCGCAACCAGTGGTTCGAGTCAACAGCACTCGCTATACTTACCATCAATCATCCCAGGACCCAGAATGTACGACTTCGAAGCTGAGCTGACATGCTCCCTATCTGGTTTGAGAGAGGCATAATCTCAGTTCTGGACATGGATATGGATAGGAATATGGATAGAATTGATATAGCGTAGAGGACATGTAATCTAGAAAACACAGGTATCAATGTACAAAAGGAAAACTTCATTACTGGTCCGGCTTGTATTAACGTGATGATCGTGATGTTGATGTCGTTCGCTACTCGGTAAGCTCGAGTCTAGAGATTGTATATATGTCCCTAGGCATCGTGTTGTGCTCGTGCGTCAAGATGGTAGGCGCGATGTTGGTTGTGTTGCTAAGGTGGTAAGCGTTACGATGTTCGTGTGTCAAAATGGTAGAAGTGATGTTCTTTGGTGTGTCATGCCGGTGAATCTGATGCTTATATTGTATGTTGGTGCGGTAGCGACAAGCGCGATATTGTCCTGACTGAGTTGAAACCCTTAAAAGGCTTACAGGTATCGCAGACATCGAGCCAGGCACTACAAACCAAGGAGGCTGCTGTTCCTACTTCCTGCCTAAACATTTCGCGTAGAGCGGCACATGTCACTTCCTCAGCCAATCCCACATCTGTCCCCTGTATCGCTGCAACGAATGATGATCCGGCTCAGGCCAACTCTTAAAGTCCACTCCGCTTCCACCGACCCGTTGTGCAGTCAGTTTGGAGGCGTCATATCCTGTATTCTGATCCAGACCACCATGATACCACAGAATTTTGTTGGCACGAATGTCCTCTAGGTCGAATCCCCATGGGTTACTGGCTAGTCTTAAGTCATTGACATAGCCCTTCTGGCGCTGCAAGTTCGTTTCCTGATTGATGGCCCAATTCTCCCTATTCTTCGCCTCGGAGCTTTTGGGGTCGTATATGAAGCCGTGCCAGTTTCGATACTTGATCCACTGACGGAAAAGTGTGGGGAAGTTCTTGATGAAGAAGTCATCCACTTTCCAGCGGAAAGAAATCATGTTGTCTCCGTAGTCCGGCAGGGGCATGCCGCACATGATCCCAATTTTCCGCAACCTGGTCTTGGGGAAATAGTGCGCAGCTGCCAGGGCGTAAGGACCGCCGCCACTGACGCCGTAAACGTTGAAATAATTGACGTCGAGGAAATTGAGGAGGTGCTCAACATCCTGCATATGGCTCATCATGCCACTGCCCTGGCGCAATATCGAGCGGCCATAGCCAGGACGATCGATGCCAATGACACGGATACTCCATGATTCCGCGTACTTGTGCAAGCCATGATTGATTTGAAGGCGGCAGCCGGGCGTTCCGTGAAAGTATACCCAGACAGGACCTGTTTCCTTCCTGCGTCCGCCTCGAGCGTAGCATATGTCGCCGCCCCATGGAAGCCGCAATGCTTGCGAATCTCCAGGTCAGAGAATGTCGGGATGAACTTGATGAAGCAGAGACTTTGACGCCTTTTGTCCAACACCTTGCTTCGCGTGGCCGTGCTTATCGTCCTTAATGGCCAGCTTTACCGCAGAGGTGCTCTTGCGTGGCGTCGAAGTTCTCGTGACAGCAGCCGATGCCGCCAGTGAGGGTGCTGGGTTTACCGTTTGTACTGGTGGCCATCTCTTCGTCGGAAGCTTTCCTTTCGACGAAGCAAGCTCGACTTGTCCCCTTGCCAATGCATCTTGCCTCTTCGCCCTCGTTGGGCTAGTGGTTGAGAAACGTTTCGTACACTGAGCTTTCTTGAATCGCGTCAGATATGCGTTGTATGCAATGCCTTGACAAATAAAGCTCGTGATGCAAAAGGCATGACTTGGTCGAAGCGCGTAGCTAATAGCCGGTGTTCGTGACATAATTTGTAGCGCTAGGACAGTTTGCGTGGGTTTGCATCAGACATCTGTCATCGTTCGATAGCGCGTTCAGATGTTGCTTGCTGCCAAGCTTTGATACATCTGGCGACAAATCCGCGCATGCAAAGGGATTTGTGGAGGCATGGTTTTCAACAGAATTGTCGTTGTCTGCCGCCTTTACGTAGGTTCAGCAAGGGATCGTGGCACAGCAGGTCGGAAGCAATCTTCTCCGCTGGGCTAATCTCGCGCGGGTAGCGACCCGCGAACCTAGTTGTCTCGACCTGCTTCCCATCAATCTCTTGAGGCTCGCCACATCTGCTTCAATAGCCGCAAAACCTGCCAGACGGAATTATCTTGTAAACTGTCGCGGTCCTCCTCCGGAAACTCCTGCAGCACGCAGTTTTTCAACCTACTGCGCATGGATCCGATGGCCGATAAAGGAGTATTCCCGTCTCTTGCTCCTGCGAAGATTGACGACTTTTTGGCGTTCACTTCTCCCAGTTCGAAATCCCAGTGTAGTTCACCCGCATTCCAATCTCAAACGAACGCTCCTGGTTTCTTCTCCTCACGGAGGTTGAATACTCAGAGTAGTACGGCATTCTGCGCAATGTTACCCTCGATATGGCGTCGAGGTCCTTCCTAAGTTTGTTGGATTTCTCAATCTGTCGGCGATGGTAAAACTTATCTCTAAGTTGAGGTGACAGGGTGATACATATCTCAAAAAGCTTCCTCGTGAGTTTTGTTCCCGTTCAACAAAAGTCAGATGGAGCGTAAGGAGCCAACAACACAGTCCCAAGAACTTCTTCTCTAGAGAGATGGGTCAAAGACAGAGCGTAAGGACCTGCGCCACTAGTTCCCCAAACTTTGTGTTTGCGATGGCCGAGATAGTCGGTCAAGGTCTGTGCATCATGCGCGTGATCGAGTACGGTGTAATTCTGTCTCGAGCTAAACAGACCATAGCTGGTCTCTCTGGAAAAATGAGCGTGATATCGTTTTTTCGCGTCCAGGAATCGAGAGTGGAAGAACTCAACTGTGACTGTAAGTGAGGATCAGTCAATAACTGTTTTGCATATATTCCGAGCGAAGAACAGTAGCTGCCATCAAGCCCCATCACAGACGCCCTCTCCAGGAACTTCATGGCTGGTATGAAAACACAATGCTGACAACGAAAAGAAGACAGACACAGGAGATGAGGGTTAAAACGGTGGAAATGAAGAATGGCAAATGCAGCACAGCAGAAGACGATATCCATGCCGAGAGAGAAGGTGGGAACGCATGCGCGACGAAGGGAGGAGCCACAAGCGCGCCAAGCCCACCAATCAAGAACATGCAACTCCACAGAGCTCGCGTGGGACTTCTCCTTCAATAGCCACTTGAGGTTTCGTAGATACGTGATGTAACATTTTGAGGCGAAGTCATAAAACCCTGTACCCTTGCTATTGATCTTGCACAGCAGTCTCGACATTAAACTCACATGCAGCTAGGGTTTTTTTCCCCTGAGATTCAGGGCAACCCACGTACGCCAGTGTACAGCAACAAGCGCAGACGCGAAGGTGTCGCGCTCAGCGTTCAACACAGTATTGAAGAATGTCATGTCATTCGTGTATTGATGGATATCAGATCCTACCAAGGCCGCCCAAAGAAGCCCTGAACACCGCAAACGCCTCGCCGGGAGAGCGTCCTGCTCCTCAGGATAGCTCATGTGATCGTGAAGAAAAGGCCGCTTAGAATTGATCCAAAGTCATGCTCATGGAAACGTCGGTGTGCTCGACCATCTTCATGAACTCCTCGAAGCTGATCTTGCCGTCGCGATCTTGGTCCGCCTCCATGATGGTCTTGTCGACAATCTACATCTCATTAGCACTAGCACACTATCAGGCTTCAACTCTCGGGGTAGAACACACCTGTTGCAGTTGTTGGTCCTTCAAGTTGCTGCCAACCATCATCTTCAGCACGATGAAAAGCTCGCCGTTGCTGATGTACCCATCGCGATCAATGTCGTACACGCGGAAGGCAAACCGTAACTTCTCCTCCTTGTTGCCCTTGCTGCTGAATGCCGAGAGGCCGGAGACGAATTCTTGGAAGTCGACGTCACCGCCGCCATCTTCGTCGAAGATTGCAATCATTCGTGTTGCGAGGGGGTTCGAGGAGATCTGGGGCAGGGCTAGGAACTCGTCGCGCTCGATGGTACCAGAGTTGTCCTGCGTCTTTGGTCAGCACTACGCTCTCAAGTAGCGTAAGAATACTGCTGCGCACCTTGTCCAGCTTCATAAATCGCTTCCTCAGCCTGTCCACCTCCTCACGGTCGACTGCACAGCATCAGCATGACTTTCTCAGCCCCACAGGCGCTCACACGAGCTCCGTTCCGCGCCTCTTGTACGCACAATTCGAGCCCGAGGCTATGTTGTCCAGGATCGCCGACGGTTGGTTCCCCATCTTGGCAGGTTGTGTATGGTAAGAGTCGGCGTGGTGGCGAGTAATGCTGGGGCGTTGGTGGCAGCTGTCGTGGGGTTGTCGCCGTGCGTCAACTTCGAGATGCGGGCCGCTAACAGGGTCCATCCCGCTAACACCTCATGGCAGGCACGTCAATGCCAAGACCGAACATTCACTTCCGAGGTGCAACCACCATTGTTCTCGCTACAAGCTTCACGACACCAAGGAATCCAGGAACATGGCCGACAGCATACCAGCCGAGATAGCATCGACGTTGCAGGGCGCGTCTATCAAGCGCCACCCATCGCCGCGACACGATCTGAACCCATCGACAGCCGCATCGGAGAAGCAGCCAGTTACACTCGACTCGTACCCCGACCCAGACGCCGATTCGAACGTTGCAGAAGATGAAATTCCAATCGGCGTACTCAATCCCGTGCCGCGACGGCAAAACATGCCTCCGCTACCCGACCTGCGGTTCGAACAGAGCTACCTCAAGAGCATAGAACAAGCCGAGTCATGGAAGGACGTGCTATGGATTACGCTGAAAGATCAGGTACGCTCACACTTGAAGACATAAGATTGGTGTATACTGACTAGTCAGGTCATATTCTGCTTCGCCCAAGGTGTACTATGGACCCTCATCCTCAGCGGCTGGCGACACTGGAACAGGTCAGCCAAGTTCAGTGGTCAGAGTTTCGGCGCGAGGATGCGGAGATGGTGGTGGAATGTGAATGACTGGAAGGTTCCTGCCGGCAAGACAATGAGGGATACGAAGCTTGCAAAGAATGTATCGGAGGTGAGTGCTGGCTTCTTGAAACTCGGAAGCCTCGACTGGCTACTGGTTGCAGGCATACTAACAGGTTTTGCAGTACTACAAGGGAGAGTTTTCGAGCGCAGCTCAAGATTGAGTTTACGTCTATATGCATTGCATCTTCCCGCGTCACATCATGAATCATAAAAGATCTACGTTCTTCACAATGAACCATTCTATTCGCTGAACCACACAATCTACACGCCACGAAAGCCAACCATCAACCTTCCATTCCATCGAAACATTCCCACTACAACCTTACTGCCCCGGCCACGCACCCGGCGCACCCCCGCCCTCAGCAAGTTCCATCTCATCCGCCACCATGCCCTCACCCCTCCCCTCCCACCACACCGCCGCCCCAACATACCCCACATGCGCCGCGACCGCAACCCACGTCAACACCATGCCCATCAAATTGAACTCCATCAGCGTGGCACTCTTGTACACAGCACCAACGTAATGCATCGCCTGCGCTACCATCATCGGCATCAATCCCGCCGCCAGCCCAACCGCAGCTGACACCCAAAGGAACCAAATCGCCCAGCGCTTCGGTGTAGCGTACCCGCGCCAGCGCGTGAGCCGGAATGTGATGAAGCCGAAAAGTAGCAGGATTGCGGCGCCGGCGGGAAGGCAGTACAGCGCGTTCCGCTGGAGAGTCTTGATATCGTGTATGAGCGTGAGTAGGTCTTGCGTCAGCCCGAGATTCTTGTCCTTTAGGAAGCGGGAGCAGATCCAGTCGTTGTGGAGTTGGCGGGTTTGGACGCATATTCCTAATGGGGAAGTTTAGAGATGGCGATGAGAAAGGAGAGGAATGGCCGAGTTACCAAAGTATCCAATTCGCACTTCTGTCCCTGCAGAGGGTGCGTACGACGCGAGATAAAGGCCCTGCATGAGCATCTTTTGCTTGTTCATGCATCCTACGGATACGGCGGCTGGTGGGTGTCAGTGGGTGTGTGGGCGGTACAAGGGGAGGGAACGGGGGACGGACTGTATAAAGCCCAAGAGAGGATTGGGAGCCAGGTTATCCATGCGCCATTGATGAAGAGGCGTTTTCCTCGGTCGGCTGTGGGTTGTCAGTTTGGGCCTTCAAAAGGAGGTAGGAAAGGAAGTACTCCACTCTGCAGCGGTCATATCTGGTGTTGGAAATGTTCAAGGATTCCACTACGGCCGTCGGAGTATGTGGGAATGGTGAGTCGCTCAAGCCTGCTTGAACAATGACACTTAAATATTGATAACGGGGAAAGCGGGAGTTGGACGACGCCCAGTTGATCAAGATCCTGCTTGAACTTTTCGGCCGTGGGAGTTGATAACAGGGTGAGTATCATGAAGGTAGCTTAAAACATTGTCGCTGTTGAAGAGCCGAGCTTGACTGTTGCCTTGAAGCACTGGAGTGAAGCAGGCTCAAATTCGGAGTGTGCGTATTCGAGGCCGCAATACAATAAGAGTTCTGGTGCAGGAACCTCCCCTTCACCTACTCCTGATTGTCCGGTGAGCATTGAGCACTTCAATACGCTGCGGTCACATAATACGACTGTCTGGACAATATCACATAAGGAAACAGTATGAACATGCGTCAAAGGTGTTGATGAATTGGTAAATCATTTCCATTCTCTATCTCCACAATCGAGGAACTATTTAGCGACAAGCCTATTCCTCTAGGCTGGCGACGACGCTAAAGCTATTTCCTCGTTGAAAGATGCATTAACGTTCAGTCTTGTTGGGAACTGGTTAATCATACAGGTCCGCCCAATGCGTAGTCGCTTTGCTCGCCCGATCTGCCTGTCGCTCATGCACCTGCCGATCTCGCATCTGCGGCTCCGGGCTACCAGGCTCATCTCCATGTTCTGCCTCATCCCCAGGAAGCTCTCCATCCGCCTTCTCACACGGATCCTGGCCCAGGTCCCCATCATCGTAGCCAAAGTACATCGATCCGCGTTGTGGAATTGGCAGCTGCTGCTCAGTACGTCGGGGATTAGGTAGATTGGATGTAGGCATGATGATGCCATCTGCTTTGGCAACATCGTGAGGTAAAGGGCGAGGGCGCGGCAGTGGCCCCAGGGTGCGGCCACCGATTCGTGATTGAGGCCCCTGAGGGGTTACTGAGGCGTACGAGTCTGGTACTGGAGGAATTGAGGGTGGAGGAAGATCCTTCCATTTCGATGGCGGGTTCAATGACTTTCCAGACTGGTGGGCAGGATGCTGATCTGGAGGTTCGAAATGTGAGTCGTGTCGAATGTGTGATCGATAGGTCTTGACTGGATGCTTGGATGGGCTTGACTGCAGAGCATTGGAAGGGTGTGAAGGGATGCGCTCTGGTTGCTTGCCTTTGGCAATACGTAAAGGAGGAACGCGTGCTGAAACTTGAGACATGCTGTCTGATGGGTGTATTGTGGAGTCGGAGTCATCCTCGTACTGAGGTGATGGTCGACCAGAAGGCCTGGGCTCCTGTGATGACCCCGGGGTGTCTAGCCAGGCGTCCATTTTCAAGCCCAATGTTTTTGTACGAGATTGATGATTGATGACACCCGAACGCGATGATGATCCAGCGTCTGAGCTGCTCGGTGGTCGTTCGCTAGGAGGGTACGGCGCAGAATGCCCGATGTTGTGGCTAGCCTTTGAGGCCAAGGCAGAATCGTATCGATGGGTTGATCCAGTTGTTTGTGGACGCAGTACCTCAGTGCTGCTGCGAACATTCGTTGGACGATTCGAGCTGTGTCGATGGCCTACATTAGGAGATGTTCCAGGTTGTGACTCAATCATGCTACCACGAAGGGTATCGCCATCGAGACAATACCGCCCATCGTAGAGTGATACACATTCAGTGCGCTGAGCGTTCCGCCAGTTCTTGTATAAATTCTTCAGCTTGATGCCGAGTTCTGCTGCCTCGTAAAACAATGTGTCACTGCCACGAGACGACTTTAGCCAATACCGAAGGAGTCGGATACGCTTAGACTTCGGGCTTTCCAGATGAGCAACGCGAAGTTCAGCTGCATCGGTGCGTCGGCCAGTGGTTTTGTGGGTAGGGAAGCGGCCGACCATACCCGCAAAGAGAGCCAGCAAGACATCCTCGTCAGAACCGATTCGCGCCAGCAGACAGGCTGCACAGTCGTCTTTTTGGTGAGCCCATATATCACCACCTTTCAGTATTGGAATACGACCTGGTGGTGCGGACGACTCCGGTTTAAAGTCAGTGCGCCACATCTGAAAGACTGGCTCCAGCTGGCGAATCTTCATCTCTTCTGCGAAGGTCAGCATCTGTCCCATTAGCAAAGGGTAGATCAATCTTCCAACGCCTCGTTCAAACTCGTACATTACCCAGGACCAGATATCCTCAAGGAGGTTAGAGTCCAGTCCTTTGTGGATGTTGCAGAGCGTGCTCCAAGATGATAGGCTTGACTGACGGAGGTTGCGAGGCAGGTCCTTGATAGCTTCGTGTAATTCTTTGACATAGGCTTCATGGCGAAAGAGTTGTGAAGGAGGAAGACCGCGCAGGATACGAACCAGTTTCTTCATATCAGAGTTGTGCAGACGACTAGTGTCCATGGTCTTCAACTTTAGAAACGGCATAGCGTTCGAACGATTAGGTGGATTGTGGAGAGGTGCAGGTTGTGCGAGGAGAGGACGGAAGGATCACAGCTTCGTCTCTGTCGGGCAGGATATGGGAGGCATAATGTAGATCCAGGACACGATGGTTGCGGACATTGTCGAGTAACCGTGAAATGGCGCAACGCACTGCAGGCACTGTGAATGAGCAGCGGCGAGAAGTCGAGCAAATTCGCGACATTGTGACTGGAAAGCGGCGAAGTGATATTGTATATCCGCGGAAGCTAAGTAGACGTGGAGACTGCTCCTATTCGCTTTATACGTGACCCCTTGATGTAAAGTCCATAGAGTGGATCAGACGTCAGTATCGCGAAACTTGGTAGGCACGCGTAGTGTCACGTCGTTGCTCGCGCCTTCCTATGATGTCGACCGTCGCGCCCGCCGCAAACATCAGTCATGAGTGCAGAACCAGATGTTAGAACAGGTGCCAAGAAATTATCGTTGTGATTGAGTGTCGTGATCCTGACTACCCTTGAGACGCCGTTGCCCGCCTCGTACAGTGCATGAGTGAAAGATCCAGATTCGTAGTGATGCCGCAATCGGCTATAATGAAGTAATGCTTCCAGAAGAATCCGAGAATGTGAAGTGCGATAATGAAGCGATTGAGTCGGACTCTTCCAAAGTTTATACAACAGAAGACTATACATTACCTATCCCAAATGCATGATGTTTACACAAATAACGAACGATGTGATTAGGACAAGAAATTCTAATGCGAGCTTTCCATGCCCAGCACATTTGCTCTCCGGCCGTGCAAATTCGCGTTGACCATGTTGGTCAAGTCTTTGAAATTGCCCGCAGGCAATGAGATGCTGGTCGCTTTCTTGCGCGAGATGCGAGGTGTCGAAGCGCCTTGCGGACGCATGTTTTCGTCCACAGTGACAACCACAGACTCTGCAGGTGCTGCCTTCGCCTCATTCTCCAGCTCTTGGTCAAGCTTATGTTGAGCCGTACGGCGAGCCCTCTCATACTTCTCCTCTACGTTTCCCTTGTACATGGTTCCGCCAAGGCGATCCAGGTAGATGAAGAACGGCTGAGAAAAGTTGGTCTTGATGCCCCAGCTTTGGTGGTGGACGTCATGGTAAGCAGCATTGTTTGGGAATATCCAGTGGATCGGGTCCCAGGGGAATGCATAGCCGCCATGGTCCAGCACAGTCTTGATGGTTGATCCAGTGAAGAACCACATCGATTGTCGCATGGTCATTCCGGTAAGCAGATACGATAATCCAGCGCCCAGTGTGTCGAGAGCGAACCCTTCGAGTGGGTGGTTGTACAAAGCACCATATGCGTAGGGCACGTAGAGGCGATGGTGGCGGGAGTGAAACGTCACTGGTACTGTTAGTTGATTTCGTCTAGGGATTGAACATTGTGGGTCTTACCATAAAGCCACTTATTCATGTGCATAGCGCGATGCAACATGTACTCCCATGCATCCATGATGAAGATGGCAGCCGTGAATTGGATCGCCGGAATGCCGTACCAGTACACGAAGCTTGCTAGACTCACTTCCCACGACGCAAAAGCAGGTACCATGGTCGACTCGCCAGTAATTGAAATTGCCTGGAGTAGGCCAGGATACTGACCACCCGTTGCGACAGAGGCAAGCGTGGGCTGAGCGGGTGCGAGCTTCTTGGCCAAACCAGTGGGATCCAGCCCTACTGTAGACAAGACATAGGGGACAAGGCGTTGTGCCAAGCGAATCTTTTGCGCATACCAGGCCACATCATAGTCAGCCTTGCCTGTGGAAGGCGCTTCATCGAAGAGAGACAAGCTGAACGAAGCTATGATCTGAATGATCTGTTGAAGGATAACGTCGCGAAACACTTCATACCGCGAGACGTGGTTGCGCTTCAACACTTCGGCTGGTGTGTGGAGTCGGTATTGTGGGAAGAGGTCGTAGACGTCAATGGCATGGAACACTAGCGAGACAGCCCAGTAGCCGACCACGGGGAGCGCAGCTTGGATAAAGGCATCGGAAGCCCACGACGATAATGGTACGAGGGGCCTGAGTGTGTATTCGGGCAGCGGTGGGAGGTCGTATGATGTTGCGTTTGCGCCCGCCATGTTGCGGCGTGTCGAGTATGAAGCTTCGCAAAATCGCGATTTAAGTATGTTCTGCGTGGAGAAGAGGGATGGTAAGGTTGCAGTGGAGAGGCTGCAAGTATAGGTTGGGCGGTGCTGCGAACGGACGCAGGTAAGCAGTGGTAGACAATGGCGGAGCAGGACCGGATGTCGCGGAGCAGGGAAATTAGGGAGAAAGAGCGATGTCGTCGAGGAGTACGGAAGGCGCAAATTGGCGACGAAGTGGTGATGTGGGCTCAGTAAGGAAAGGCTGAGGTGAGCAGAGCGAGGAGTGAATTGTCGTGTGAGGGTGGTGAGAGCTGGGCTCGTCTTTGGGATCCAGGAGACGCAACTCTGCGCGTCATGTCGCCGCCCGGCAAGATTCGCCTCCCGAGCCAGCCAGGCCACGCCAACGACCAATCTGGACTAGCATAATTTAGCGTCCCGCGGGCCTTGCCCTTCCACTTCTCGACCCCACTACAGATTTTCCAGCCGCCAGCGCTTCGCTTCTGCCGCCCAGTATATCTGCACCGAGTCCACTCTCCAGTCTACTGCACCTTCCACTCATTACGCAGAACAAAAGCACAACTTAACCGCCACCATGATTATCTACAAGGTATGTTCCTCTCACTGGTTGCGCAAATACCCCGCGTTTCTCTGGAGCCACCACGTTTCACGCCCCTCCTACGGCGCAAAAATGCAGGCCACGATCGCTAACATTGGGTTTCTAGGACATCATCACCGACGACGAGATCATCTCTGACTCCTACGACATCAAAGAGATTGACGGAGTCGCATACGAGGCCGACTGCCGGAAAATCACTGTCGGTGGAGAGTCGTTCGGTACGCTTATCACCCCGCGCCAGACCTTTTGAGGGGACAACGGAGCTGACTACAGCGCAGATACCGGCGCGAATGCATCTGCTGAGGAGCAGGAGGAGGGCGCCGAGGACAACGCCGAGCAGGTCATCGATGTCGTCCACTCTTTCCGCCTGAACGCGACCCAGTTCGACAAGAAGAGCTACCTTACATATCTCAAGGGTAAGCATAAACAGAGGCAAAATTCCGTGGTCAATGCTGACTGCATACAGGATACATGAAGGCTGTCAAAGAGAAGCTGAAGGAGAAGGGCGCTAGCGACGCTGAGGTCAAGGAGTTCGAGACCAAGGCCTCAGGTTTCGCCAAGAAGATCATTGCCAACTTCAAGGACTACGACTTCTACACTGGCGAGACCATGAACCCCGACGGCATGATCGTCCTCATGAACTACCGCGAGGATGGTGTCACACCATACATCACCGTCTGGAAGCACGGCTTGACCGAGATGAAGGTTTAAGCAAGCTGTAGTGGGGAATGGTCTGATGTGAAGGAGGTTGACTTGATTATGGATATAACGAATATCTTGCATCATGGAGTAGCACCTAGTGCGAAAAGCGAAACGAATATCAATGATCATCTTGGATCCCTCTATATTTGCTGTGTCTTTGTGCCAATGGTTTGGTAACTATACCTTATCATGCCACTTCTGATGCGCTCAAAACTTGCGTCTTGTCATACATGAAATCCTTCGCTAATATTCAGTTTTATTATCAGAGTCGATAGTTTTTGGACATGCAGTGTTGACAATTCTCTGACTGGGTCACTCCTAATCAATATCGAAAAACAAGCCTTGGTTTCTTACCTCTCGTGGGGCTATAAATGTAGAAGTAAGAACGTGGCGGACAGGCACACGTGGGCACTACAACGTCTGGACGACACGTATAAAGCTTCTAGTGTCGTGAAGTTAGCCAGCTCTGGCTCTACTCACAGGTCGCAAGAGCACCGTCAAGTCGTTGTCACGTCATAGGGCCAGGAAACGTATCCCCATTTCCACATGTTCAAACCGCGAGTGCTTACTTCCTGCAATCAACACTCAACATGCTAATCACTATTCTCGCCAGACACCCATTTTATGGATTACCCCAAGTCTTGCCTGGTCTGTGCTACCTTCAGGGTTGAACAGTTATCATCCCGTGAACACGCGTTAGCGCGTCGCCGCTCGCTTAACGACCCCGTCGTACCAAGCAACTCAGCCTCGCAGCCTGAGGCATCTTGCCAGCGCTTCCGAGCCCCTTCTTCTAATCTCTCTTTCTCTCCGTCTATCTTCAATTGCCCTCTCGTTATTGCGCTTGTTCTGTCAAATCGCTGAATATTGCACCCCTTGACCGCTGCATGGCTCGAAGCCATGCAGCAAAGACGGTCACCCCGCCTACAACCCAATGATGCGACTTGTGCGGCTGGGCCCGCCTCGCTACCACTCCCGCAACCAGAAACCCCTCACCACCCGCGGACTGGAGCTGCATTGGATACCATCGTCCGAGCTCTGGACGATGATTGGCAGTTAGGATTACGACGCGTACGACAGCTGAGATCGCCTTTATATCACCAAAGCACTGCCGACAAGACTTACGCTAAGATCCAGCGCCTGTTCTATTCAGCTAGGCCAGCTTTAGACGAAGTCATTGGCAGGTTCAACAAGGCTGCACCCAGCTTCCCTCGCGAAGCACGATTAGACATTCTCAATGGTTTGCTCAAGAGCCAAACACTCACGCCGTCAAGGGTTGGGACACCAGTCAGCGCTAGAAATGTGCCCCCAAAGAGCCAGCTGTGTAAGTTGTGATCGGTCACGTATCTGCACAGTCATTCATCACCCATAGCCATACAGTTCTTCGAGCGTTGAGTCATTGCTACTCTGTTCGCGCATATTATTCTCGACTCAGCTCAATCCCGATGCTCAGAGGCTCCACTAAATTTACTAATACGAGCCAGCTGTGAACACCACAAACGCTGCATTGTTCTCACGCGGACAAGGCGGAAGGGATTCGCATTACACTACCGCCCCTGATGGATCACCAACTGACGAAGATGACGATGAAGACGACGAGTATGAAACACCGCCGTCTCCCACGCCATCCTCTAGGCGCACGCAGGCAAGCCCTTCTTTCATCACAAAACCTAATCCGCGGAAGAGGTCTTCGGACAGCTCCAATGACGGCGGCACTGAAAGCTCCCCGAAGCTGACGAGGATGATGAAGGATAAGCAGCCTGCTAGTATGCGGCTCGAAACGCCGTCTCTTTTCAAGAAACCCTCCCTTGACATGGCGAAGTCCTTCCAAGCAGCGGCGCTCGGCACCACGACAACATCCGCAAACACCTCGTTCAACGCGAGTCTATCCTCTTCACAGCAGACACGCGCGGACACAGTCAACACCTCGTTCACATCGTATGACGGTGCCGCAGATGCACAGGACTCCAAGATGGCCAGGATGAGCTCTACAACAATGGGATCTTTGGATGACCATGATCTACTTTATGTCGGTACCAAGCTGGAATTTCAGCTGATTGAGTCACAACGGCTGGACTTACTCACTCCATCATCGCAGACACGAGAAAGCACTTCCACGTATGGCTCCATAGATGATTCGGAACTTGTGGCCGCGACAAATAAGCTTGAGCAATCCGCTCCCAGTTCAACGTCAACCTTGTTTCCAACATTGCCACTTCCGGAGTCAGAAACAGGCCGTGGCCGATCACCTCAAAAGGCGTCCCATTCGTTACGGCGTTCTCAGAGTGCTGGCTCACATCATACAGCACGTCAATGGCCAGATGGAGCAGCAAAGCCGATCCAACGAGAAGATTCGTATGAATCTCCTTCGAAAATAGCTTGGTACATTCGAGAACTGCCTGCTCAGAACCTGTTCGTCGATCGGATACCAGGCGAGTATCTCAAATTCCCATTCTTCGTTCTGTTCGTATGTTGCCGTCTCAGTGAAGCGCACGATATACCTATGCCGGAATTACTACAGA
Source organism: Setomelanomma holmii (assembly GCA_010015745.1). Classification (NCBI taxonomy): domain Eukaryota; kingdom Fungi; phylum Ascomycota; class Dothideomycetes; order Pleosporales; family Phaeosphaeriaceae; genus Setomelanomma; species Setomelanomma holmii. The sequence continues at coordinate 98,395 of ML978237.1, forward strand.
GGCTTGATCCCACACAAGCCCAAAATGACCCAGATACGTTTTGGAACAAGCTTCAGGATCATCCCACAATACCCAAGATCACGCTTCGTGAGCCAGTAACACTCTGGACAGCAGCTCGAAAGTCATTTGAAGGTTTTTCTTTCAAAGGCAAGCTCCTGCTCAATAGCGGTATGAGCACGTCCAAGCATACGTCTGTCTTCAGGCTTGAACTGCTTCCTCTTCAGTCAGAGACGTCATGTCAGCTACAGCGACAGTTTGGCTCCGACCGCTTCCTCTACCTGACTGTACCGCCGTTAGGAAAGAAAAGCGCGCGCTTCGACTACGACCAAAGCCAACAGATCCAGAAAAGCTTCCACGAATCCTGGCTACTTGAGACCCACTATTTCTTGGGCAGGTATTGGCGTGTATTTCATATTCAGCCAGCGAAGAAGAAAGGCGTGCTGCGAAGAGACAGAGATGACGCTGCAGACATGCGCTTAGTACTATTTGCCACTGAAGGGATCGGAATCGACACTCCACTCTCAATCGGTCAAATGCTGAACCAGTTCATTCCCTTCAAAGACAACGAGAACCAAAGTTATTGCAAGGCCCTTGCTCGCGTAGACTTGGGTCTGTCCAAGACCACTCCAACCATCACATTCAAACCATCACAGATCAGACGCATTCGCGATACATATTCGGACGGGATCCCAGAAGCCACCGGGTTCAATGACCCTAATCTTCCATGGCCCGACGAAGCGAAGCTAGATCGACAAGTGATGAACGACGGCTGCTCACGTATTTCTGTGTGCGCAGTAATGATGATATGGAAGCAATACAAGGAAGTGTCAGGCACTGAAGATCCATTGCCAAGTGCCATGCAAGGACGAATTGGCGGTGCGAAGGGCATATGGATGATCAGTGGTGAACCACAAACTCGCAATCAGGACGATTTGGACATCTGGATCGAAGTAACAGATAGCCAACTCAAATTCGAGCCACCTTGGGAAGATCGCGCCGATGACAGACCGTACAGCAGACACAGGCTCACCTTCAACCTGCTGAAGTACAGCCACCCTACAGGCCCGACAGATCTGCACATCTCCTTTATTCCAATTATGGTAGATCGTGGCGTGTTACAGGATATCATCGCAAAGTTTATGACTGATCAACTCGAAGAAGAAAGGACTGACCTTATTGGGATGCTTTCTGATCCAGTCAAGCTGCATAATTGGATCATGAGAAATGGTGCTGGGGCTGGAATGAGTGACGATGTACGCTGGCAGGCTGCCCTGCCACTCGCCTTGTCCGATAAGATCAAGCTACTTCTGCGCAGCGGGTTTCATCCCGAGGAAGCTCCTTACTTAGCATATACCCTTGGTCGCTTTTTACGACAACGACAAACTTGGCTCGAGCAGAAGCTGAGGGCCCCACTCGGCAAAGCAACTTTCATGTATGGAGTAGCGGATCCTAGTGGGGTACTGCAGCCTGGTGAAGTCCACATTCAGTTCTCCACGCCGTTCGCGGACAACAGCACCGGAGCTTCATATCGGAACTTGAATGGCATCGAAACTTTGATCGCGCGTCAGCCTGCTTGTCGACGATCCGATATACAGAAAGTAAGGGTTGTTTGTCGTCCAGAGCTTTCCCACCTGGTTGACGTGGTTGTATTTCCGGTCAAGGGCAGATATCCGCTCGCAGGCAAGCTCCAAGGTGGAGACTACGATGGCGACATCTTCTGGACTTGCTGGGAAGATTGTCTAGTCGGACCTTTCCGCAACGCTCCAGCACCTATGCAGCCATTGGACCCTTCGAAATATGGTATCAAGACTGATCGTAGGAGGCTGCACGAGGTCATGAATCCTAGGGATCTGTCCACTGTTCACAATTTGTTAAAGGAGGCGTTCAAGTTTCGAACAGCCCCTTCTCTTCTAGGCAAGGCTACCAACTTTCTAGAAAAGGTTTCTTACCAACAGAACCGCATTTCTTCTCCACAGATCGATGCGCTGTGCGATGTTCACGATCTGCTCGTCGATGCACCGAAGCAGGCATACAGCTTCACTGACAACGACTTTACAAACCTCACTCGATACGTGCTCAAGTGTGGTAATCCTAAGAAGCCTGCCTACAAAGAGGCTATGGAAGCAAATGCGAGAATCAGGGAGAACGACGGGGGAAGACCTGACACTAACCAGCAAAAGGTACGGCATCGACGCAACAACATCTTGGATTATTTATTCTTTGACGTCTTCCAAGCGCATAACATAGAGACCATGGTCCAGGTCCATGCCAAGCTCTCCAAGGAGGAAGACGACGACTCTGAGCTTCGACGACCCTATCTTCAACTGCGCGAGACGGCCGGTGCGCTTATGAGGAAAGACCTTGACGACCTCGCTATCAAGTTTGCGGACATTCGAGATAAATGGAACGGCAGCTTTGGGAACAAGCCCGGGATGACTGCAGACACGTACTGTCAAATCCTCAACTCTGTGTATGAGTCTTTTCGTGCGCTTCTGCCAATGAATGTCGGAAAGCCGGATATTGCACCACTCCTTCACCAATACTTTGGTCCTTCGCATCCAGTCACTTGGGAGACAATCCGAGCTTCAGCATTGTACTGCGCACATCCAAGAAGACACGCCTTTGTATGGCATATGGCTGGACGAGAGCTTGCGCGATTGAAAGCACGATCGCTACCAGGTACTCATGACATAGTCGCGCCTATCTTCGCCAATATGAAGCCAAAGCCGATAAGGGCACCGAAACCTGAGGATGAAGATGACGACGAGCCGAGCGAGGATGAATTTGAGAGTGCTATGGAGTCGATTACATGACGACATGGCCAGCAGCTGCCTCATTCGCAACATTCACACTTCGACGCACCTTCAACGACGACGCACATCTTGCAATCACCTCCACCACGCCGGTTCGAGGACCTTACTGAGCCATTCATACACCCACACATAGACAGCAGAGATATATAACAAACGGATACAGGGAGACGATGTAGGAGGACTGAGGATTTTTGGACTGTCATTTACACATTTTCTCTTGCTATCTTGGCGTCGATGTGCGCGCTCGCTACCTTTCAGTTATCTTGCAGCATTTGCAGCATGCATTCTGCATCTTGCATATAATACCAATTTGCAGCATGCATTCTGCATCTTGCATATAATACCAATTTGCAGCTAGAACACATGTCTTCATTCATATGTCAGTCGGTGCACACTCCCACGCCCTTGGCATTTAGTACAAATATCACAACTTCAAATGCATCAAGTCGCCCCGCAGTGCATCTCGTTTGATCGCACATTCACGCTTGAATATTGAAAATTGAGTTTTGGGTATCATATGTACACCTCCATCTCCCACGCCATGTCCATCTCCGTACCAACATAGTACGCGTACACCTCACGTCGCCCCAATTCCCGCCTTCGCCGCAACCATCTTCTTCCGCTCCTCCTCCCTCCTCGCCTCGACGCCCGCCAAAAACTCCATTCGCCCCAGATACGCCTCTTTCGTCTTCCCATGCGTATCCAGCTCCTCGGCGATACCCTCCTTGTCCACGAACCCTGTCCAGTCCATGCGAGACTTGTCTACAACGTTTAGCTTTTGCGTCTTCTCTTTGCCCTTCACGGGGAATTCGGGGGGCGGCATGAGCGCATCGGAGGTGTGGTGCAGTGCGGTTGCGCGCTGGTAGGTGAGTTGGTGTTCGGGGGCGAGGGTGCGGACGTAGCCTGTGGGGTTGGGGTCGAAGCGTGAGGGGCGGCGCAGAGGGCGGCGGATTTTGGACGTGTTTGCTTTGTTCTGGGGGGCGCTGGTGGCATCTTCGGAGGGTTTTGTGGGCGACTTGGGTTGCCAGCCATCGGAGGTGTACTTGTCGAGATGGGAACGCGGTATGATTTTCTCCTCGGTCGTGTCTTGACCAGCGAAGGCGTAGGTTTTTGAGATTGTGACTCGCTCTTCTTCTCCGGCCGGAGCTGGTGCGGGGACTGATGATGGTGCCTCGCCTGTTGAGATTGGGGTGGGCTCTGTGGGCGCAGGCGACGGTATTGGTGCCAGTGGAGCGGCGGTCATTTGTGCCCATAATGCGTCCACGTCGATGGTCGAGCCTTCTGTCCTGGCAAGAGGTTTCTTCTCAACCTTCTCGACCCTCCTTTGCGCTCTCGTCTTGATCAGGCCGCCCTCGCCATCGTCGTCGGTGAGGATGACATCGTCGTCGTTGCCGCCTTTGCCAGCCTTTTTCTGCTTCTTTGCCCTCTTCCGCCTCGCTGCCTTAATTGTGACATCATCTCCCGAGTCGAGCTCCTCATCTAAAGGTGCCTTCCGCTTGCCCTTCCGTTGTGTCGGTGCTGCGACATCTTCGTCTGACGAGCTCGATGCCTCTTCTGCACGTGGCGAGTCGGGATTGAAGTCTTCATCAGCAGACTCATCGTACTTCTCGGTCTCATCTGCGATGTAGTCTGCGTACTCGACGAGTAGAGGCGGCATTGTGCGGGAATGTTTGGGAGAGGATGATTGGCTTCAATTCGTGATGGCAAGACCCCAAATCGCGACGCGCCGAACCTGCCGCTAGTGTAGCTAGCACTGAACCTTGACAGGGACGGCAGCTCCAGTCCCCAGTGACGTGTGTGGGGTGTGTTCAGCAGGGCAGGCGCGTCCAGATCATAACACAGCCATGCCGCCCTCGCTGAGCTGACGTCCCTTCCACAACACTGCAGCGCTGTCGCGGAATGCGCCCGAGTGTCTATTGTTATTAGTCGCATCGCACACCGAAGAAGCACATTCACCATGGCACCCGTCGAGCCCGAGGCACATGCGCGCAACAACCTCTTCGCCTATGCGCCTTTCACGGGTCACATAGCGCTGGTGATTGGCCTCACAGTCCACGTCTTGCGCGTCGCACGTCGTGCTTCGAAGTCGCTGCCTCCCTCTACTACAACACGCACTCAGCAGCCGTTGCGCCGCAACTACGCGATATTCTTCTCGGCCCTTGCAGCACTCTCGTTAGCTTCAGTGACTACATTCGCCGTCTTGTGGCGGGCAATATCCTACGTACAATGGGCTGAGTCGGGAGCGAAGAACTCGCCAAACGGCATATGGACGGGCTGGTACGGTACTGGTGAGGAAGGTCGATTATACTTGGGAGACTGGATCAAGGACATCGACCTGAGGAGGGCGGCCGACAAGGTTGCCATCTCGACACCAGAAGGCTTCCTGTACACGAGTCAGCACTTTCTTGGGCTTCTGGCGAGCTCCATCTTCTTTGGCGTAGAAGGTAAGTCAGCCTGAATCGGCAGCACACATTTTGCTGACGTGCTATCCTAGGCCACAGGCGCAACCTGAAAGCCTCCACCATCGCTTCGTTTGTGATCTTGGGCGCAACGGGAAGCCTTGGATATGCACTGAGCCTATTCTTCGTTACGATTCTATATACGCCATTGACGATTCACAACGAGGACACGCCGCTCCACGACGCACTGTTCGCTCCTTTGCCAGTCGTCTACTTTGTGCCAACCGTTCTCTCGCTCCTGTACCTAAATTGGCTGCCGGACTTGGTCTCTCGTCAGGTAGACTCTGGCGGTGTCAACTATGCACGCGCCGGCAAAATTGTAGTGCCATTACTCCTCGCGTTTGCGCCTCAGGTAAGCTCGTTCCGACACAAGCTTCTGCATGAGCTGAGCAGAAGACAGATTGTGCCAATCAGCTTGGGACGTCAACACACATCAAAAGCCGCCGCTCATCGCAGCTACGCCCAAGCCTTCCACTTCCTTTCTATCGCATCCCTCCTACTGTACTGGAAGCTGTTCATTGCGAACGTTTCCGTGAACACGCCCAGCGAGCACGAACATGTCTGGGATATTTTCACAAATACAGTTGGCCTCACGCGAGGCCAATCCAGGTCCAGCAGAATCTTATCCGGCATCAGTACGACCGGTCAAAGATTGAAGCATATCAGCAAACATCCTATCATTAGTACCACCAGTCTGGATGTACTGTTCACCTCCATCAGCTTGCTCGCCTGGGTCTTCACTCGCAATTTGGACGTCGACGCTATCTTGGACAACAGCGTATTGTCATTTTTGCTACAGAAGCACGAAAAGCATGTCGCGTTCGAAGATGACGTCAAACGCCTTGCTGACCTCGACGCTGGACCTGAACCTGAGCCAGAGCCAAGTGTTGAGACCACTACGCCCAGAAAGCGCGGACGCCCGACTAAGAACAAGACTGCTATCAACGGCGCATCCACAGGATCTGTAAGGCGTAGCACGCGAAGAGGTACGCGCAGTGCCGATCTCGACTCCGATGCAGAATCCGTCACTACTGGGCAAGATGCAGCCGCAGCATACCAACCAAGTTCATCGACAAAGCATGCCGTGCAGGAGACTGAAGCCGATGGAGTGACGACTGGCGCTGATCTTGTTGAAAGTGGGGAGTCCACAGCGCTTGCGTTGTTCCTTGCCTTCGCTGGTGGTTTGGGTCAACTTGCTGCTGGCGCTCTAGGCGCGGAGGTGACCGGCCCGCGCGAATAAGTAGCTACGAAGATGGAGGTTCGAAGGGAGGTACGAGTGGTTGCAGCAATGATGATATTTCGGAGTTGATAGGATGATTTGTGGTCTATTTAACGATGTATGGGAATGATTCGATTGCGTGCTTGGGAACTGGTTCGATACCCTGGGGTCAGGTACTGAATTTTGTTTGGCTCATTCTATGGCCAGGAGCTCATTTGCTAGTACGACTGCTTTGTTTCAGTCTCTACCATCTCGATGCGGTGCTCATGTGGCAGGTGCGGCTGCCTGCTTATATTCCTTCCAGATCAGACCCGCCGGCAGCACCTTCCACTGCAGATCCTTGTCGAGCAGATCCGCCATCTTGCTCCACTCCTCCTTCACACACGCAATCTTGTGCTCATCCCTCGGCACGATTCTCGCGGGGAAGGGCTTCGGCAGCACGAATAAGCCTTCTGTGAGGTCATCGGCGTCGGGCATGATGGCGTTGCCGTGCACGTCTTGCGCGAGCTCGAATTGGAACGTCCACAATAGCCGAGCTATGGCGAGGAAGAGCGAACGTTCAGCGATGTGCATTCCCTGACAGAGCCGTCGCCCGGCGCCAAAGACGAAATGATCACGTTGTGAAGCCACTGGGTTATTCGCAGCCTCTGCAGCCGTCTGCGTATCGTTGGCGTACCGAGCTGGATCGAAACGTCGAGGGTCCGGATGCCGCTTGGGATCCATATGGACCGCCCACACGTTCCACATCACACCAGCACCCTTCGGAATCTTGTAACCCATATATTGGTCATCACGTATCACCGCGTGAGGAACACCCAGTATGTCCGTCGGCATCCATCGCATGCTCTCCTTTACGCAGCCGCGTATGTAGGACAGATTGGGTTCGTCATCGAGCGTTGGAAAGCGGTCACCACAGACGCGGTCGAGCTCTTCTTGCGCGGCTCTTGCGACTTCGGGGAATAACAGCATTGCTTGGACGACTACATACGATCAGCACCATCAACGTGTCATGGGGGAGGGTGAGGGACACCTACAACCAACAAGCGTAGCAGCAGTCGTGTCCGATCCTGCTTCCAGAAGCGACCCGCTCACGTATCCAGCGAGTGGGTCAGAGAACTTCTCTTCATCCTGTGCCCGTGCCAGATCTAGGCAGAAACAAGGCCTGGCTGTGCCATTCTTTATTTGTTTCTTCACATTGAGCCAGTGACCAACATAAAGGCCAGCTTCCTTCTCATGGAGCTTCTTCGCATAGCGTCGCAGTGGTAGTGCAAAGTCTGGTAGAGTGCGGAGGATCGGGAAGAGGTCGAGAAGCGCAGCCGTCTGAGTCCCAGTAACCTCGCAGAACTTCTCGAAACCCTACATGCGCGTCAGTAGGACACAACTTTCGACTAGGACAGTCCTACATGGAAGAGCTGCTTCAACTTGGGGTCCTCAATGCTGGTAGTGCGGAAGCCGAACACCATCTGAGTGGTCAATGAGTTGGTGTACCGTCGAATATGGTCGACAAAGAGTTCTGGCCGTTCCAAGAAGCCCACTAGCATGGCTTTGTTTTCCAGGTCTTGGTAGGGCAAATATGTTCGCGCTGCCTTGATGTTGAGGTTGTTATGGACTATTTTGCGAATCATCCGCCAAGTTTCGCCATACTCCTAGTACCATTAGCGACTGGTCGACGTCAGGACCACGACGATTGGGGATACCATGAGGAGCATGCGTAGACCGCCACTGACGACCTTGCCCAGATACATATCCGGACGCGACGAATAGATGGCACTTCGCTTGTCCAGCAGATCCTTGATGGCCTGGTCCGAGGACAACACTATCATCACCTTCGTGCCGAGAATCAGTGAGTACACTGGCCCGTATTCTTCAGCCCATTTCTGAAACTGGAGATGTGCCTTCTCCTTCGGCATCAGGTGTAGGTTGCCGATCAACGGCAGTGTAGGGGGCCCGGGGGGACAATCTGCTGGGCGTCGACCAACATTGCGAAGTCGATATCCAAGGAGAGCCACTAGAGCAGCGAGTAGAGTGTAAAGGGAAAACAACATCCTGAAGTGGTAGGAATTGACTAAGTCTGAGGCTCGGAAGGCTGCAGCAGAGCTATATGAGGAGAATTGGACTTCCTGACTCAAATCGCTGCGCAGCCGGCACACCATTAAGGCTGCGCACCCTTTGCACAGCTGCATATTGATGCGCCCATTCACTATCGACGTGCCTATCACAAACCTAGTCACTATCCTATTGGGTCATGTTCTAGCTGGATAGCCATAGAGCCGCGCCTGTCTCTCCACCCCAGCATTGCGAAGTCACTATATGATTGCATCAAGACACGGTCGGAGCGGCACGAGTCAGAACAGCCGTGGCGAGCTATCTTCCTCCCCGGACCAAACAGGGGCCTCGTGCAACGTCGGTATACCCGCTTTCGGCTGACAGCTTGGTTACACGACGCCATCCCCACATCAGTTTGGTGTTGTAGCCAATCATTCAAGTTTAACCCTGCACTAACCACAGCTCAGTAGTTCTCCATGTGGTCTACTCTAAACTACTTTTCGATCACTTCTGCACAAGAGGCCTGGCATGCGGATAAGAGCGCTTATCAGTATGCATATAGTCAGCACGATAGCTGCAGTGATGCAGCTTGAATATTGCGCATCACCGATGAGGCACAAGTCCACGACCTCAGTATGCTTTTGTCGGTTTCAGCTCGTCACGTCTGAGATGCGGTACTCACACGCAGGCTTAGGCCAAGGCACCCACGTCCCGCGGCAAACGCGAGGAGAGCGACAGGCCTTACCGTGCCTGTTTCGGAAGCCCACTTCAGCCCCGTTTGCGACCCTGGACAGCGATCGAATCTTTCCCTTGCGATAGCTTCAAACGTGGATAGGGGTAGAGGTAGAAAAAGCAACACCTCGTTGGATATGCTTCGATCAATGACGATGGAGGTGATGGAGAGACCGTTCCCGTCAGTTCCAGCATCGATCAAGAACTGTTCTGAAACCTTCACGGTAAGCAACATGAGTTGTCCTCGGGAAGTCCATGAACTAGTGACGCTCTCTTCAAGGTCAAACGAGGAGCAACGTTCAGGCCCCGACTCACACATCGCATATAACTTGTTCTCGGACCTCTTGTGACTCGAGATTCATGAGAAACTCTACACCCAAGTTCTCGTTGCTTCAGTCAACACAGAGCACTTAGCTCAAGCATCGCCAGATCCGCGCCGTCTCGCTCACGTCACAATGGCAGGCAATTTCATCATTGAAGCTTGGTCCGAACTCGCAATTGGCATCGTGTTCATCTTTCTTCGACTGTACTTTCGCTTCACGCAAGTTGGACTTTGAGCCTTGACTCTGGACGATTATCTGATGGTAGTGGCTGGTGTAAGTGTTCTGCTTCTCCGATTTTGCCTAGACGGAGTACTGACGCCAATAGACTTTTTATACCATCGAGACGATCGCTGCGCACATGATTGTCGCTGTCTGGCTTGGCATGGGCAACAACAACTTCACCCAAGAGCAACGTGCTGCGCTCGAGCCTAAGTCTCAGCTCTGGCGCTTTGCTGTCTATGGTTCGAAGACGCATATCGTGGGATGGTTGTAAGTTCCACTCCGACGGCCGAACGCGATGCCCGCACTGACAGTGATCCGGCAGCATGTATACTGGTATGATGTGGACATTGAAGTCTTGCTGGACCATTTACTACTCTCGCATGGCGTAAGCTGTCTCCTCATTTCGCTCTTCATACCAAATCGACTTTGAAGAGTGCTTGCTGACCTCGCCAAAAGGGACGGCATCCAGAAGATGGACATTCGTATCAAGGTTGCATGGTTGTTGAACGGCACAACATACCTCGCAGCAGTGTGTATGATTACGTTCAAATGCTGGCCACTCCATCGTCAATGGCAAATATTTCCAGACCCAGGAAGTGGGTCAGCCCGCTTTGCTCGGGAGAAAGCTTCGGCAGCTGACTTGGTCGTACAGGTCAATGCTATCCAGGAGCTTCGAAGCTCAACGTCTCGTTCATCATGGCGATCAATACTATCACCGACATATAACTCATGGCCATCTCACTTCCGGTAGGCGTCCCAACGATCCAACTCCCATGCGGTACGCAGCGGCACCTGACACGTCCTGATAGATCATCCTAAAGGCTTGTCTCGACACCAAGAAGAAATTCTCCCTTGTCGTTCTCTTCAGTGGAGGTTGGATCGTCATTATATTTGGCATACTGCGCTGCGTCACTCTCGTTACGGTACGTCCTTCTTGACGCCATATCACACTACTGATCCCGAACCATTATCTGACCATTGAGTAAACAGGTCGGTCCCACCGAACCCTCCGAATCCGGCCAATGGTCCGTCCGCGAATCCTTTGTCGCAATCCTCGTCAGCAACGCACCCATGGTCTTCCCGCTCCTCAAACGCTGGACATACACCACCGTCGGTTTCACATCTACGCGCCAGAATCGCAACACAGCCGGGAGCTACCCGCTAGGCGAGATCGATAACTCGAGCTCGAATGCCAAGTCTGGGAGAGGAAGAGGAAGGATAGCGCATATAAGCATCCGTTGAGTATCCCGAACGATACGGCGTGGGGGAGTGATGAGGCTATTGTCAAGACGCAGCAGGAGGAGGTGGGTGAGGAGGGGAGTGGGCAGATGAGGACGACGCCGGAGAGTGTTGGTGGGGCGTTCGCGAGGGATAGGGGGTCGAAGTCGAATGGAAGCGGAACTGGTGATGGAAATGGCAAAGGTACTAATAAGGTGGAAAGGGGTGGTACGAGTTTTGGTGATATTGTGATGATGAGGGAGTGGAAGGTCAGTGAGGAGTAGTGCCAAGATCGCATGGTGTTGACGTGAGATAATCAATTCGTGCGAGTCTGCCGTAGTCTAAACGTGTATTGGTAGTGTCTGTCTTGATATTTGTACATCAACAATCACAATCTCAAATTTAGACATCATTAGTCGAATCCACATGAGCCCACAACGCCCACTTGAACAATCTCTGTTCAAGAGAAAATATCGGCAGCGACTGCGCGACCGTGAAGACGAAAGGAAAGCGCAGCCACCAAGTCTCTTGAAGGGGAAGCGTACAGCCACAAACATTACCACCCACGTCACAAACACAGCGCCGACCGTCGACTACATACGTGCCCTCTCCTTGAGGACTTTACAATGCCGCTGAACATGCTTGCCGAGGTTCGCCTTGTTTGTCTGCCTCCTGCCGCAATGCTGGCAGGTGTGCTGATGACGTGCGAGCACTGTCGCGGGACATCGCTTTGGCGGGTGTCTTATGTGCTGATTGAAGCTGGACGTGTTGGCGAAGTCTGTTTGGCAATATGGACATGTCCTTAACGCACCGCTACCGGAGCTAGTTGGTGATGGACTGGGCGGTAGCGCGCTGGGTGTGTTGAAGTCGTTGGGAGTCTGCGACAATGACTGTGGCGTGTTGAAGGTCGGCCAGGTCTGACACGGCGACGGTGACGTACCGAGTGTGATGCAAGTCTGTGGGATCGGGCTCGGCATCGTGTCATTCAGTCCACTTTGACGTGCTTCGGCACTGAGCTCAGGAACTTCGATTCGTGGGAGACCATGATCCAAAGGGATTTCGTTGAGCTTAGCGTCGGTGTTCTTCAAATGAGCAAGGAAGGTGGCGGCAACAAGGCAGTTTCGGGCCACGGTGGCTGACCATCTGGTGTTTACGTCGCCGTATTCCTTATACCACCAATGCATTGCGTCATTGATGAATATTGACGTGTTCCATTCTAAAACTGCGTCAGTTGATTGACATTAAATAAGCACGGTGAAGAATGGTGACTGACCTAAAAGAAATGCCAACATTAAGCCGAATATCAGAGTGGCTGCGAGAAGCAGATCGAGAGATCGTACGTCTATCTCCTTGGGTTTCCAGAGCACTTCTAGTGCTGGGGGAAGTTCCAGATGGTCCGTGCTAATCCTATCGTCGGACCATACATCGGCACTGACTTGGTCGACCGACGAAGTCTCGCCATCGCCAGTTGAAGATCCACCAGTTTTCGAAGCGAATTTTTTGAAGAGATCACGAAAATGTATCATGTTCTGGGTAGTCTCGAAAGAAACGTGGTCGATAGTTACCCCATACATGAAGTAGACGAACCTATCGAATATGCAGCGCTCCTCCGGCGTGACCATTTGCGCATAACGGGGAAGGTCGGCCTCAAATCTATGGAAAGGCGTCAGTACATAACATCTCGACCGTCATTACACATACTCTTGGGAGCTGCAAAAGCGATGCATTTCGAGGCCAGGAACGAAACGCATAATGTCGGCCAGCAATACAAGACTGATAGCGTCATGTCCAGTCAGCCCGTCGTCCGGCAAGGAGTCATCGAGAATACGCTTCGTGACTCGGATCGTTCTGCGCCAAATGCCACGATCATCCGACACCATGGCGCGAAGAATAGTATGGGTGGAGATCCCCAGTTGACCCTCTGACCTTGAACACCACTCCTGCATGATGTGTACAACGTTATTCAGGACGACCATCTTTTGGGGCTTTCTTTTCAGGGCGGCCTGCTGAACGCGTGACTGCAAGGCTCTATTCATCTCACAGAGAAGCCGTGCATTATCCATTTCCTTGAAAACTTGCAACTCGGATCGGCGGAGCATGGAGCACTCTAGGTACCGCAAGGGACACGTATCAGTGCAGTTGAACTGTCCAGACTGATGCTCCTCGAAGCAGATTTCCTTGAGCTCTAGGCGCGCGTATGAACCAAAGTCGGCGCTTTGACGCTGCCAGTTTTTGAACGCTGCTCCCAACAAAAGTGTCAGCCTAGCACCTCAGTTCACACGGTACACTGTGAACTGCATCTCACGTGACTCTGTTAGTCACCTGCTTACTCATCTGGTTGTGTATATAATCGCTCGCAGTAGCTCTCTCAATACAACAACCTTCTGCCTCATTCATACCTGCCCTGTGCTCCCACATCCAACAAAAAGCTCAATCTCTTACGAGAGGCCAACTTGCTCGAGATCGCCGCGTTGTGAACTACTTCTACGTGTGCGAGAAGCTTTGCGCGAGTGATAACGAGCGAGCAGTCTTGCCATTCCCAGATGTTCGCTGGTAAAACTCGGACCAAAGCATGCTGCAGGTCGGTTGAGACGATGTTGTAGGTCGACCTTGAGTACAGGGCGTCATGATAGTACTCAAATGCCGAGGGAGTTAGGTAGCTATTTTGATGCCTGAACCAACCCATACTTATCCAAAACCACGAGTTTTCAAAGGTCGATTCACTTTACACTTTCAGCTCAAACTCAAAAGCAGATCGTGGAGTTCGTACAACCAAGAACCGTATGATTGTTGGTAGAATCCGAAGTATGGTGAGCTCGAATCAGCTCCATAGTCCTGCTTCCATCGTCCTGATGGGGTCATGCTGCGCTGCGGAGCATTTCGGTCGCTTGCGTCCATCCTCGAATTGACTGTAGGGGTGCGCTGTGGACATACGACAAAGGTTGCGCAGCGAGACTTGGGCTCTTCTTATCGAACCGTGAATATAGCGTCAATACAGCGTGAATACGGACAGGAAGTAGTAATGAGAGTCGCGTCGACACGACATCTTGTAAGCCCAGGGCACCTTGCATGGTCATGTGGATCATCCACCAGCCAATCAGCCCACCACTTCATGTATATAAGCTTAGGCTACGGACATCTCAGTCCACAACACTTAACACAACACTTAACACAACAACTACACCACACAATACACCCTTACATCCACTATATCTCCTACTCCCAACTGCTTACACATCTCAGGCGCCGGGGCGGGATATACACTTACATGGCGAAGGATGTGCTGCTTGTGTAGCTTTGTAACCGTGCTTAGAGCCTTGGCATTCCTAACTGTCTGCGTGGGGCAGCCACGCCGCCAGGGACGTGCTCAAAGTCAATAAGCTCATCGTAGCTCTCTCGTCATTGGGCGTGCCCAACCCCTGGACTCACCTAAAGTGTTCCAGCAGAAAGACCTCTGCCCTATCATTCTCGATTCTCAAGCGTTACACGAGCGCTATGTGCTTCTTCGTGGTCGATCATTAGCCTCTAGCTCTGAAGAATGAAGCATGCACACATGTCTATCTGCAAGCCAATTCCTAACGTCCTGAACACGATTGCACCCACATAGTGCCAGCCGCGAGAATGCGCAGCCTTATTTGAAGCATTCCTAACATAAACATCATTTGGAGGGTGCGCAGGACGTTAATACAGGGGCCGGCTGAGCCGCAGTGACGCAACATACCCCTCCGATCATTGCGGGATCTCGAGCGGTTCCTTCGGCTCAATACCACGATATTTTTAACCATGATATTCCTATCATGCATACTCGCATTCATAAATTCCTACCCGATTCTTCTCAAGGAGAAAAACCCCGACCCAGGCATTCCTAATTGAAACGTTTGCGCGATGTCTATAACGAAGATCTTGGTTGGAATCGTGCGAGATGGCTGCGAGTACGTATAAAAATGAACAATGATACCAGGCGTGACAAGGTCGATTCGCCCACACTAACCTTCCCGGCAGAAGCATACATATCTGCCATACCGAAAATGTAACGGTACGGGGGGGAGGACTGCGCTGAATTGACTACCTGAGGTGGGCGGAGCTACATATATAGACTGCCGTACATGAGCTATCCCAACTCGTACTACCGGTAGAGTGGGTCTGGGCATGGCCCAAACCGTTACAGAAAATAGTTCCACGATGAATACCACGGCAACTCCTTCAAACACAGCCTTTCAAATTGCCACAAGTTCAGCTTTAACTTCAGTGCCAGTTCCCGTCTATTTCATAAGTCATGGAATCTCACTAGAGGCTATCATTGCCATCGTGTGTGCCGTTATTGGTACCATCATTCCACTTGGGATCTTCTTGACGAAGAATGCTATGAAGCGCGACAGATGTCAGTTTCCCGTACTCATCCCCGTTGTTACAATCTGCTGATTTCGCTTTCTGCGAAGGTGGTGGCAGTAGTGAGCAAGTCTGAATGTCAAAGGGCTGGGTCGATATGGGGCGAAAGGTTGAGCTGAGACACACATGGTTGGTTGGGCGCCTTGGGCAGGTGATGGCCATGACAAGTCTGGCGTGCTTGTGAGGGGTCAAGGGCAGCTATTTAAATGTTGCGCAGCTGAGATTTTGAGTGATTATACTAGCAATGTAAGGATCGGCAGTTGCCAGAGCGCTATCGTAGTTTTGATATGCATTAATAGATTTCGCTGTCAATAGAGAACGTTATGTATCCCAACATCCTACGATGCCAGCATCAATTCACTCTCTCCCCAATAACAGGGTGCCTATGCCCATCAACGTAACCGCTTTGCCCTCGTCCTCTGCCCATGTTCCCTCTATCCCACGGCAACACCACATTCAAGAACACGCCCACAATGCCCGCAATAACGAATGGTGTCTCTACCGCAAGATTAACACCCTGCTCCAACCCCACCAACCTCTGATTACTCCCGCTATAATCCAGGATGCTTGCAAACCAGTCGGGCTGACAAATATCCATAAAACCGACGCCCAGCGCAACAGTCAAAATGAACCGATCACGCCTCGTCCACGCAATCAGCGCCAGCACGCGTATTCCTGCAACTGCGATGGTGGAGTACAAAAAGACTTGCATCCCACCAAGTACACTTGGTGGCATCGAAGCGAACACTGCGCCAAACTTCGCCACTATTCCCATCAACACCAAGAATCCGCTCGCAGCCCACCCTGCACGCCTCGACGCACAGCTAGTGAGTACGATCACGCCATTGTTCCCCGCCTGACTGACCATCGGCGGCCCAGTCGCCAGCGCCGAGAACAAACTTCCCAGCCCATCGCATAAAATCCCGCCTTGAATGCGCGTGTTGAACGTCGTGCCTTCGATATCCACGTCGCTGAGCTCGGCGGTCGCGAGGATATCCGGGATACACGATACAGCTTGGCACGCGAACATGATGAGCAGGGGAAGAACGAGGCTTCCATCGACGGATAAAGGGAATGTCGTTGTCCAGAGAAAGGTGCCTGTTGGAGCAGCGGTGATGGAGGACGTGGACCAGTATCCTGTCAGTCCGGAGATCAGAGAGCCGATAAATAAGCCTATGATTACGCTGGCGCTGCGCATCAATGGTGCGCCGAGCGTTTCGACGAGGATAATAGTAGCAAACACGCTAAATCCCAGGCCGATGAGCTTCGGATCGCCCCAAGGCAGCGGTTTCGGTGCAGAAGTGTCGGGACATAAAGCATAAAATCCTTCGCCACCATGACAGTTCGAACTCCCGCCCCAATTTTGTAACCCGTTGCCGACGAGATATACGCCGACGAGAGTTAACATACTCCCCGTGATAGGTTTTGGGAAAATGTTATTCAGCAGTTTGGGCGGGACAAAGGACATGCCGATCTGGAGCCAGACGCAGCATAGCATGGTGCCTAAAACGGCGCCCCAGGCTGCTGGGCAGGGGAGTTGTGTGCCGTCGGGGCTGAGCGGACATGTACCTGCTTTGTAGCGCAGGGCGGCGTAGTTGAACACGATTGGAAGGATGTCGAATGTTGGGCCCACGACGGAGAGAAGGCCCGTGCCGATGTAGAATGGCGTCCTTGTGATGTGCAGACGTGTGACTTGTAGTGCGGTTGCGATGCCAGTAGTGATGAAGGCGGTGGAGACGAGGTATTGCGTCATGTCGGAGTCGAAGTTGAAGGCGCCGGATGCGATGGCGAGAGGAGGTGAGACGATGGAACCGATCATGGTTAGGGCGTGTTGGAGGCCGAGGAGGAGGGTGAGGAGGACTGGGACGCGGTCATTAAGACCATAGAAAGGGGCTTGGTAGTCTTTGTATTTTTTGTTCAGGGGCCAGATGTTGGGCGTTATGAGGTAGAGGTAGTCCTAGAGCCAGTGTCAGTATAAATGACCAACGGCATGAGAAACAACTGGAGCATACGTAGTCTCCAATCCAGCCATCTTTGGTCGTGAAGGTGTACTTCAATTCATTGAGTGTGCTTTGCCATTCCGAACCGACGATTCCTTGAACGACAGAAGGTTGGTCGTCGATGACATCCGCAGATTTCGAAGTCGCTTCCATGTCTTTGCTAGACATCCTCGAACGTCCTCAAATGGAGGCTTGTTCTGTGAGAGGTGCCGAGCTTGAAGGTGCTCCTGGAGACGACACTGGAAATGACACCCACGTTTTGAGCAATTGAATATGTTCACCCGCCTCGTAGGTCTGCAGCGTGTACGAAGGCGAACAAACTTGGGTTGAGGTCCAAGGCTACAAGCAACAGTAATATAGCCACTGGTCGATTGCAACGCCCTCATCCTAAATCTTGCTGTGATCCAGAAAATCCAGGAGCTACATCAAAAGAACTCATCGATAACCCGAGACGAATACATGAATGATTGCGACTTGTCGAGATAGTCCGAAGATAGGTGGTTTTTCGATAGTATCGGACCAATCAGCGTGTTGCGATAGATGCTCCACACCCGAGGCTCGGCCGGGCAGGGGTGCGAATGTCAAGATACGCACCCCAGGTTTTGTAACGGCATTCGGCACCAACCGAAAAGTGTTGCAAGAAAGCTTGATGAGTACTCGCAGTGTGAACGCTCGAGCATCAACTGCCCATCATTGCGACTGGGAAGATATCTGTCAGTACAAACATCACCATGACCGCAGACGAACTGGGTAAAGCAACTGTACGGGTGTTCATCCATGCCACCATCGTTACCGTCAATAAGGAACGTGAAGTTATTTTGGATGGCGCATTACTCGTGAAAGACGGTCGGATCGCCGCAGTCGGAAAGACCGAACACATCCTACCAGAGATTCACGCCACAGAGAAGACTCTCGAAACCATCGACTGCACAGACAAGATCATCATTCCGGGACTGATCAACACCCACGCTCATCTCGTGCAGTCGCTGCTGCGAGGTCTAGCGGAGGATTTGCCTCTTCACAGCTGGCTATGCGATGCAATATGGCCATTGGAAGCGAATTACGCCGAAGAAGATGGTTACGTCGCATCGATGCTGACGATCGCGGAGATGCTGAAGACGGGGACAACATGCTTTCTCGAAGCTATGCTCACGCACAGAAGCGGATTGGAGAACGTGGTCCGGGCCGTTGAAGAGACGGGTATTAGGGCATGTTTGGTAAGATGACAATGTGCTCCCCTCGAGGCCCCTCGTTGACAACGAAAATAGGGCAAACTCATCAAGGCAGTAGAGACGAATCCAGACCTGAAGTTGAAGGATGCTAGAGACCGAGATGTGGCAAGCATGTCTCTTGATTCCGCTGTGTCGGCGCATGAGAAGTACCATGGAAGTCAGAACGAACGCCTGCATATGTGGTTTTCGGCTGGCACACCAAGAGGGTCGCCAATGTCTGGTCACTCCGCCATTGGTGAAGCTGCGAGGTCTCGCGATATTGGCTTGACCATGCACTGTGCAGAAGCTCCAAAGGACCTCTCGATATATCGTCAGTACTACGACTGCAGTCCCATGCAGTTCTGCGACCAGACCAAGTTGACGGGTGCGAACAGCGTCTTCGCACACGTCGTGCATGCGGATCCAAGCGCTGGTGATTTCAATATTCTGCGCGAGAGCAGGAGTACTGTGTCGCATAATCCGACCAGTAACCTCAAGCTGGGTTCGGGTGTGTGTCCTGTGCCAGACATGGTCGCTGCAGGCGTGAACGTGGCTCTTGGAACTGATGGCGCGCCCTGCAACAACACATACGACATGTTCCGCGAGATGCATCTAGCTTCGATCTTGCATAGTGGTGTTCGAGAAGATGCAGGCGTGCTAAGCGCCTACCAAGTTCTTGAGTTTGCCACCATCAATGGTGCTCGTGCGCTGGGACTGGAGAACCAGATAGGCAGTGTGGAGATTGGCAAGAAGGCCGACATAGTCGTTGTCGCTCCTAGAGGTGTGCGCTCAGCCCCATGGGATGCGTCCCAAGTGGCAGCAGGCGGGATCGATCCTGTCACCGTGCTGGTCCATAGCTCAGGCATGGATGTTGATACGGTTCTGGTAGATGGTGTCTTCCTTGTTGAGAAGGGAAAGCTCTTGCAGATTGACGAGGAAAATGTTGTGAGTAGAGCCAAAGAATCGGTCGCGGGCATTCGCAAAAGGAGCAAAGTCGGCGCCCGCAACCATATGTCTCTCAAGTATACATGATTTGCATTGTCGGAGAAATCTTCAATCTGAGCGGTGATGCGAGGTGAATCGGTGTGGCGTAGATGATCAGTTAACAGTGTGCTAGGGTCGGACGATGCTGAGTGCGATGAATGTCAAGTAGGCCCGGCCGAGCAGTGGCAATGGGAAATCGAGCTGGCAGGTGCGGATGATCCAGACCTGATGATGCACGAAACGTGCGTAGTGGTGACACGAAAGCTCACTAGATGCGACAACAATGTTGAGATGCTCGTATACTTGTTTTGGGCGGAGCCAACAGTTCACTCATCCTTCGAGTAAAATCCGACATCCCCACTGTCCCTGCCTAGCTCCAACAGCCTCTCCCTCATCCCTTTCGCCCTTTCGACCCACTCCTCACCTTCGCATTTACTCAGATCCCACTCTTTAGCCCACTCTCCAACGCCATGCTGCAACACGTTCCTCGCTCGCTGCGTGCCCGCAGCCTTCGTACCAATGCTACCATGCAACGTCATCCTCTCTTTTTCACAATCATAGACACCCCGATGCAAAATATTGTTGTTGTAAAAAGCCACCTCTCCCGCCTTCAGGTTCACCGTGATCTGACCCGGCAAACTCGACTCATATGGATCTGCGTGTCTCTCAATATCCGTTCTCGCACGCTTATGCGATCCAGGTATCAAGATCAGCGACGAGTCGTCATACAGTGCCAGGTTCCACTGCGCATGCCAACCTGGCTTGTTCAAACGCTCCAACTCCTCATCAGCTGTCGCAGTGGCAGGGACATCATCTCTGTGCCATCGCAATGCGAAATCATGGCCTGGTCGGACAAGCATGTTGTACAATTCCATGGTCAAATCACCCTGCTCAGATTCGATCAGTGCAGCCACATAACGCAGCAACTCTGCGTCAAAATAGCTCTTTGCGAACGTCAAGTGATCTGGATTTGAGGGATGCAAGAGGTGCTGAACGCCCCATATCCCATTGCTAGGATCCTGAGGCCAGGGCGGGAATTGTTTGGGGAGGGTGCGGATGTAGGGCCATTTCCCTGAGCGCGCAGCAGAGAAGATGCGTATTGCTGCGGCGCGCAGATTGTCGAGGTCGAAGGAAGGGAAGAGAGAGGCGGAGAGAACGACAAAGCCGTCGCGGTCGAGGGATTCGCGGGCCGCGGTGTAGGGGTCGGATGTTGAGGTTGTTATGCTTGCGATGTGGGCTAAAAGAGTGTTGGTAGGTGCGGAGTCGGATGTGTCGAATGGAAGGATGATCTTACCTTACCTTTATCACCTTTTCCATTGGCTTGCGAATCTACTTTCGTACTGGATAGCGGCTTATCTGCTGGCTCTTCTACAGCAGGTTGTGCGAAAGGAAGAGAAACTGTAGCTTTGGCGCTGCCTTTGTGCCCACCTCTATCAGGTTGGTGCTCTGTGTAAGGCATTTTGCTAATCAAAGGAAGCCAAAGGATGGATTGGATATTGTGATGAGTGGGTTTGTTCGGTTGTTGCAAGTTGAGGTTGCTCTGTAGAGGTGTGGCACAGCACAAAGCTACCCCGCATCGACAAGCTTCACCCCACCTTACGTGTGTTCTCTGAGTAAGTTGATGCATGCGCCCCTTGCGTCTTTACTCATGCGACAACATCATGTGGCTCACGACTGCAAGAATCACACACTCTCTCTCGAATATCTAATGATATATGGGTAGCCACAAAACTGACAACCATACAGTCTAATTGTATCCTGATGACCCGGCAATGCACAGGTCTAATCCAATACACTCGGATCACCTTATCGGGTATCAAATACAGAGAGTAACCAAGCGGTATCGACTGAACCCCTGCTGAATGTCTTCGTGGTAACACACGGCCAATGGCACAGTGTTCTTAGCCTAATTTCACTTGCTTATCCAGTACAATGACATGGTCTGGCAATTTCAACTGAACGTTCCCGCGGCAAGCTCACCAGAAAGGTTCGGGAATCCTGGCACAGACTACACTTGTGGCGTTTGTTGAAGCAAGCATGGAAGATCTGGGGAATAAAAGTTGTTGAGATCTGAAGAAGCCAGGAGTCGCGATCGTGATCCCGTCCTGTGTTTGAGATACAGGACATGCTAATACCCAAATCCACAACTTTGTAATTTCCACGGCTTTCGGCTGACCAGCTTCGGCCCCTTAGAGCCCTAGATGGGGGAGCACACGACCTCGCAATTCCAGGGACCCAAAGAACAGTTCGGTCATCTTTGGGCGCCACGTTGTTCTGCACGCCGTTGCTAGGGCGGAAATTGCGAGCTGCGATGGAATGATAGGAACGGTCAATCTGAAACGGTTGTACAAGTGGATCGTGTGACCAAGGGTACTGGCCCGAGAATACTTGTACCACTCTTTACCATTTAGTGCCTCACACGCTGGGGTTCAATGACGTTCGAAGTGCGACTCGAGATTGAGATGTTCAGTACAGAAGAACAAAAACGTTCGATCGATCTCGACAATGAATTTTGACTCTCGGAACGTGTCATAGAAATCGGACGATCCATACGAACATGATCAGATCAGCTGTGAATGCTGGAGCCAGAAGTATTCGAAGACTAATCCTGTTGAGATGTGCGAGTCGCTCGGGTATATGCTCAACAAGTGGCTTTTGATCGCGGCGTACGGCTACTGGCATGACCTGTTCATGACCGTTGCAAAGGTGATCTGCGAGGAGCAGCGGAACCAAACTCATGGGCTTCTGCAGTCACTTTCCGAGATCCGGGACATCGTCGATCACTTATTCGAAATTTGAGGAGAGAGTCCGGGAGGCGTACTTCGGCCTTATTGGTCGAATTGGTGCAAAGGCAGCCGACGCGTCTTGCGGGTTAGTGCTCTTGTTAGCATGACGTTACAGAACCTGCCTCGATTGTGATTGGGTCCATGCAGAGTTCTGAATGTTTCAAGTGGCACTTTCTTCCGCAGGTGTGATTGGTGTGTTGAAGAGAAATGCACCGCATTTTCCTGTTGAGCCACTTGTTGAGGTCGACACGTGAAAGTGAAAGTCGAGCCTTTACTGTGGTACGTGGCTGAATGGAGACGTAAACGTGGAGAAGAGTCTCGGTCTTGATGGAATCGATGGTGGAGGCGGGCATGGACATCAGGTACACATTGGACCTCTTTCTGGCTAAGTGTAGGAACCGAAGCTGTCCACGATGAGGTCGAAGCGTGGGGCCGTTGTGCTGTGCCGAGGACAAGAGAGCTGAATTGCGGAGACATTCAGGAACTTCTTTGTCTGAATTATATGCAGATAGTCGTCATCTAGATGTAACCTTTGCACGCGACTAAACTCCAGGCTCAAGACTTGCACACGCTGAGCTTGCCCTGCTCGTAACACCGTAGAGACCCAGTTGTCGACAGGCTGAGACGTTGCCACGAGTGCCTCTAGCAGGACTCAAAGCTGCTCGCTGGCGCTGTTTCAGATGCTTTGGCAAGCACCACCGCGTGAGTACGAGCAAGGCAAGAAACTTGTAGCTGTTAGTTCGAAGCCGACTTCACGGTTCGCTGCGGGTCGTTGTTCCGAGCTGTCCCACTACAGTGGATAGACGAAAACTCAAACACGTTCTCGGTACCTGCTCGTAAATGTCGCGACAGCCACGACATCTTCAACAACAAGGATGGGGTGTTCTGGCGGAGTGAAGGCGAGGAGGCAACATGCTGGAGCAATGACAACGGAAAGAATCCATGCGTCTACCAATGCGCGGCGGTGGTGAATGTCGATGCAGCCGGAAGCGGCAGGAGATTTTCGCGCATGATTTTTGATTGGTAGCGCTTGCTCAGAATAGCAGGCGACCCACTAGTCACTCGCGTCATCCCGGCTTGAAAAGCGGGGCAACAGGCGTGGTGCAACACGCACAGCAAAACCGTGATGTCTTCCATGTCGGTGCGGGATGCAATCGAGGGTCCAAATAGAGAGTGAATCTAGTACCATCTCATTGGCCTCCAGATGCCACGGCTCGAGCATGTTTCCTCATTTGCAGGAAATGATCATGTGCCTGTCGAAGGCACATCAAACGGATCTCATCTCGCTCGCTTCCCCACGCCTTGGCATTCAAAACGCAGTATTACTCCGCGATGTCGTTGACTTTTTTCGACGATCCTGTCAAATATACCGTGCGGCCTGGTGGCGTACGGCGGACCCTGTCGAATGTGTCGGTGCTGCGAATAGTCAAGGAAGAGTCGCATTGATGGCCAATTTAACCATCCTTTGGAGTATTTCGTGCCTCTCAACCTCCCACGTTGCTGGGAATTGACATTTTCGAATTTCATCTTCCCGTCAATTGCAATCGTCCCATGTGAAACGGGCCCGCAATTGCATGTCCTGTGGCAATAAGCGGGAACATGTCGGTGAGCTTGACCATGACGAGCTTATCGTACACGGTATATGCACGCCATGGGTTGAACATCCCTGCTGGACTCCTCAGGCCACGAATTCGCGGCTTTATGGTGCTGGACCATACCCACCGCTCTTCACCAACTGTTGCAAACGGCTCAGCCGCAGGTGTGGGTCTCGCAGAGCTTGTGATGTGGTTGGACAGGCTGTGAGCATCCACGTAAGTGTTTACCAGATCGCGTACCGTACTTGTTCGGGCTAAACGCGTCAAGAACGAATCCATTGGGGGATAGTCGACGGCTATGCGACCCATTTATCGCCCTGCCCACACAGAACGATGAGGGCATGATAAATGCCCGCTACCGTCGACATTGGCCTTTCGTGATGGTGGACCCTGGAGCGCAAGGAATGTGGACGTGCGGTTGCGTCGCCTCGGAAGCCGCGCCTTGTTCGGAATGGAAGAGAAGTCGGACAGGCGGTGACGATGAGCATGAACGTCTGTTGTGCTCTGATCCCATGCATTGCGGGCGTGCACGGCAACAGGCCCTGCTTTGGAGGTGGTCGAGGATCAACAAGAAGTTAGGTAGAAATTTGGCGGGCGCACTATGGAGCTGCAGCAGGGGAAGCGCGAGCAATTCCTGTATCAATGCGCTCGAGCACTTCATAGGCTGGCCATGTACGGGGTTCATGGAGTGAAGCTGCAAAGAATGCCGCACATGTGCTGAACTGCCTCTTGAAAGTGGCCGCGGCGGAAGAGTCAGATATTCGATCGGCTTCGATTACGAGCGGATGTGCCACCTTTGCAGCCTTGCTCCTCGGTGCGTGCGGTGCGGGACGCGTGAAAGCCAGCCATAAGCTGGCCTGAACCTCCACCCCATCGCAACGACAAGGCTCGCGAACAGCAATTGCATCATCCACACAATCGCAGCCGGCGAGCGTGAAAGAAAGGGCCTGTGACTGCACCCTGCGCACCGACGCCGTACGGGTGTCCACTGCTGGCGTGAGGTAAGTCGGTATTGATCTCCCATGTCTGGCGTTAGCACCAGCACGGACACTTTCTTGTGAGCCCCTTAGCATCTCCAACCTCAACTCTTCACCCGCCGACGACATCGTCTTCGCCCTCCCTCCGCTATTATTTCCTTTCTGCTTGCTTTTGATCGTTCTTCGTTCTCAGCGCAGTCCGCCGACACGTAGACGCCGTCCAATGCAGGCTTGAGTGTCAGTTCGAGGAGGCTTGGTACACGCTGCCATCTCCGTCGATTTCCATCAGCCTTCCTGAGCTCCGGCCCACGTCGCTGCATTCTATTCTCTGTTTTAATACTTTCTCTGGTTTTGTTTCGTAGCAGGTACATCTCTCCCATCGCCCGCCGTCTGCACGCTGCCTGTTACGTAGCCGTGTCTTCCCTGCCGCCTCCCTTCACATCTCGTCGTTGTGGTCCCGGCTCTGAACAGCCACGTTCAGTCTATAGCCTCGCATCAAATCCATCTCCCATTGCGTCACACACACTTTACGAAGCCGGACGCTGACTCTGTTGTCGTTTGCAGTTTTCATCACCTGCCTCTGTCGCCACTCCCACGACGCGCAGGCCCACTTCGATCGAGCGCCCTCTGCCGTATTGTTGACGGGTACCCATGGCTCAGGTACTCGCGCCAATCGTTCAGACAACCGGAACCATTACAATGCCATATTCGCCCTCTGATGGCTACCAGAACGCGCCCCCACAATCCCACCACTCGCAGCAGCGAGGCTCGCAAATGCCGCGAAACCAGATGTACAATGGCCACTCGAGCGGAACAGGCTACAGAGGCACGTCTGCACCGATAGCACCGTATGCCTTCTCCAGCACGCCCCAGCTGCGCCAGGAGAACAGGTCTGTCTCAGCGCCGAACTCGCAAGCCCCGCAGCAGCTGCCCAGCCATGTCAACCAGGCCCGCCTAGGCCATCCCTCCCACCCTTCCTCTTCATCCGACTCGACTGTATCGACGTCGGGCTCCTCCAACCGGTCGCTTGCCAATCCTCCTGGGAAATCAGCTGATAGCCTTGCGCCCTCCATCTCTCTTTCAACCTCCGTACCCGACCTATCATTCTCGGTCGGCGATGCGCCGGTCAAGCCATCACCTGGCCGCTACAGACGCGGCGGCGGGAGAACAGACTCGTCGAATAGCATACCTACAGGGGCTTCGACCCCAACGCAGCGGTCTACGACCGCCACGCCGACTGCGGGAGCTGGTGCACCGCCACTGGGTCAAACAGCGACTGACGGTGATGTGTCGGGCCCGACAAGACCGGGACACAACCGGGCGAGTAGCGCAGATGATACAGCCCTCGCTCGCGCAGGTGGCCTGGACGCTGCAAAAAGGTACAGGAGGCGTAGCTTCAATGGCCTCGATGCCAATGGTCTTGCGGCCAACATGGCTTCCATGCAAGTCACCCCAGCCGCGGGCCAGAGTACGACAGGAAGCGCTCGTTCGCCAAACTCGAACAGACCCACCTCCAGTGCGAGTAGACAAGCCAGCCGGCCGACCTCGAGCCACAGTCACGATAGACAGGGCAGCGCAGGTAGCACTTCCTCCAACGCCTCCTCTAGGCCACAGGTAAGTCAATTACGTCTATTCAAGGTATGGTGCTAACATTACTGTAGTCGCGCACTGAGCCTGTCGCCCCTCGCACGTACGCGTCTGTCGCTGGAGGCACCTCTTCTAAAGCTACCGAAGCCGCCAGACGTCACGCTCCATCACCATTGTCCCACCCTGTTTCGCCATCCGAGCCTCCGAGCCCCGTGAAGTCACCAGCGATGCCTAGTGCCGCTGTTCAGCAGCTCACCGCTGTTAATGACAAGGACAAGGGTGTAAAGTCTCGTCTCCGACGTGCCTTCTCCTTTGGAAGCGCTGCTGAACTTCGACGTGCCTCTGCCCAGAATAATATCTCTGCAGAGCGTGCGAAATTGAGGAAGGACCGATACCAATCAGAGGAGGATGCCGAACAGGCTGCCATCATTGCTAAGCAGGAAGCTGCTGGTATCGGTGCTGGAATCTATTCTGGTCAAGGCGGCATGGGCTCTACGGACAATCTATCCGTTGCTTCCGCTGCCTCTTCAGCGTCGATCATGCTCCGCAAAATGGGGCAGGGCATGAAGAAGGGGTCAAGATCTATCAAAGGACTCTTCAGGCCTAAATCTGTGATCGGCGTCCCGGCCGCCGATGGTCCAATTGCAAGACCGAGCGTTGGGGAAGTCTCATTTGTCTCCGTGGAGGCAGAACGACAAAAGGTCAACGTCAACGCCGACCCGCATGATCAAGTCCGTGGCGGAACTGGCTATCCTCGACTGGAGCGCAACTCGATTGATGCTGGAAAGACCGCGGAGATTGTGAACCCGTCTGTTTCAGGGAGTGATTCCATGACTAGGAAAAGCATCGTTGGCGGTGACCGAGAACGCGCAGAAATTCTCTCAAACATGAAGAAGGGAATTCTCAAGCGTAAGTGAACTGTGATGCATGCTATTTTCATATCTAACAAGATATAGGTAATGGTACCAATTCCGATGCTGGTTCACCCGTACTTCGCCCGACTGATTCGCAACGATCCAACTCTCCAAGTACTCCCAACGACAAGAGCTCGCTTCGCCACGAAGACTACTTCGCACGAGGCCCGCGTCTGCCGAACGGAAGCACAAGGAGTCTGCCAAATACCCCACAAGGCCACAAGGGCAATATTTCATTTAGCCCACGCATCCAGTTCCACGACGCTTGGTCACCTCAGGACTACGATCGTCGAGGAGACATTGCAACTTGCAATAGGCTCACGCCTATGCTTGCGCAGCAAATCAAGGAAGAGCTCAACTCCTTCAAGATGGTACGTGACCAGTCTTGATTTCCAAAGCTTGCTAACCATTCCTGCAGGAGATGGAGGTCCACGAGCTTTCCAAACCCCACACCCATTTCTTCTAATGATTATGCATTCATCTGGACATGGCGTCTTGGCGAAAACCTCTGAAGTCTGCTCTTGTGCATTGGGCAACAGCATTTACGAGTTGATCGTCAGCTCTGTTCCATGTTCTGGTTACTACGGACTTGTCTCTTCTATCTTAGCGAGCATTTGCAACCAAGTAGAGAAGGCTTCACCTGGAGACGAGCAGGTGAAGTCGCAGTCGGGAGGATGTGGAAAGGCAGCAGTTGCAGGGTGATCTCTAGCTTGAGCTAATTTTCCTTGCCTTCGCAGTTTCACATATTTTGTCTGAACTGTTATTGGCTTTCCTTCCACTATTTCGTCCTCGGGCGTGGCGAATATTTTCCTTTTACTGTCTCCTTTTCTAGTCACTGGTCATCTGTCTCTGCCGTCCTTACTGTAGAGGAAAACACACGTCTAGCGAGTAGAGGACGCACTTGGCTGGTTTCAGGGTCCTAGGTCGTGCTGTGCCGATTAGGTCTGTAATTGGAAAAGAACGTTCGGTGGCTCTCGTCTCAATCTTGCAGTCCCCCAATCTCGGGAGTGCCCTTGTGCCGTATCGTTATCTGACACCGGCAATGGTAAACTAGTGGACCGTCAAACTTGACCAACCAGATGCTAGAGCAGCTACACACACCATTCTGAGGTCTGCATACATGTTCTGCTTAGACAGCGGAGGTGCATTGGCTGTCAGACCAAGTAACCTCAAGGATTAGCTATCATCTGCCTTGCTTCGAGCATCAATCATTCATCCCGCCTTTTCACTCCCCAGCAGTTTGTGCACACAGGCCTTCTAGTGACACGAACAAGTCCCGTATTGTATAGCCGCATAAGGGATGATTCATATCCAAGGATTGCGCCTTCCAGTTCGGATGCTTCGCCATTGTCGTGCATGGATCGCTCTAAGCGATAGCGGGATAGGCGCTAGGGGTTTCAATAGATCGACAACGAGGCTTTCGAGAATCATCTCCGTGACCCAGCAACCGCATGATCACATCGTCTGGGTCCAAGCAAATCGTGGCTTGCAGCAACGGCGCCGAGGCAGGTTTGGTGCATGGCAATCGATGCACAAAGTGCAAAGCGTGGGTGCAGTGCAAATTCGAGTTCAGACGTCAGAACAGTCGATACACGTGGCTGCTGCTTTCATGGTACGGCCGCGCACGGCTGCGAGAGATGCAGAGGCACGAGACGCGTGCTCGGAATAATAAACACGCGTGCTCAAAGACGTCAGGTCTTGGCTGGGGTGAAGCACTAAGTCACGTGGGGTGGAACCGCTCGCTTCGGTGAGCATTGACCATCCTTGGCACGACTCCGCACCGCACCACCTTCGATTTTGCCCTCATCTTCGGCGACAGGAACATCTCAGCACAACCACACATCCGACAACATGGTACGTTGATTTGGTAATGACGGAGAAGTCTAATCGCTAATGGCTGGTAGGCACCTGCAGCAACTGGAGGCAAGAAGCAGAAGAAGAAGTGGTCAAAGGGCAAGGGTACGTGATACTGCAACGCAGACATTCAGCACCTCCTCCGACCTCGATAACATCGCAAATACCTTTTCACGCGGCTTCTTGCTACTTCGAAGAAAATGCACGCCTTCTCGCGTGCCCCCTATCGCTCGCATAAAGAATCGCCACTGACTATCACACAGTCAAGGACAAGGCCAATCACGCTGTTGTCCTCGACAAGCAGACCAACGACAAGCTCCAGAAGGATGTCCAGTCCTACCGCCTCATCACGGTCGCCACCCTCGTCGATCGCTTGAAGATTAACGGCTCGCTCGCACGGACAGCGCTCGCTGATCTCGAGGCAAACGGCCAGATTAAGAAGGTTGTCGGACACTCCAAGTTGAGCATCTACAGTATGTGAGACCACAATGCGGCAGTGCACAGGGACAGCGTGACTGTCTTAAGGAACTGCAGACTAATGCATCACAGCACGAGCGGTCGGCGCAACAGACTAAGTGGCTCGCCTCAGTTACGACAGTGGATGCAAGACATGGTGCTTCTTTCAGCTTTTCAACGACATTCCTCTTTCCCATTACCAATTGGCGTCTTCGTGAAAGGGTCACACTACATTGGGCATGCGTTCATGGCATACATGAATTGAGGGGACGGCTTAGGGCAAAATACCGAGTCCGTGGTCGGTTATGTATTGAATGAAAAAGATTCCCGAACACATTTGCTGGCTACCTGGATGAGATCTAGAGGATTGTGATGACCATCGACCGACGATAGTCACAAAGCACATTTGGACTGAAGTGCTATCACGCTAATCTGGCGGCACGGTCTATCTCTGTGCTGCGTGAAAATGCTGAATGACCTCTGTCAGCCCAGACGTGCCATTACGAAACTATCGGCAAGCAACTCTGGGCATGAACACTCCGTCATGGTCGCAATGCAGACAAGAAAGAACCGACACGACTATGCAAGATGGACAAAACTACAATCGTCGTGACGAGTACAATATCTTGACGTGATACCTAATCTGATCACCTCATGCCTAATCATACTTTCTAATCGGCCTCCCCTTCTCCGCCTGCTCACACAACTTCCTAACCGGCAACTTCTCCATCCACCCCTCCTCCCTCTTCACCTCGCCAACTCTGTAATACTTCTTCCCCTTCTCGCCCCTAAACATCTTATGCCAGTTCTCCAGCCCATCCGTAACCTGCTTCCTCGCCTGCCTCAGCTCCTGCGCATGTCGATTCTTCCTCTCACCAGCCGTCAACGACTTCCTGTTCCTCGCTTTCTCGATGTCCTCGGGCGTAGCGTCGGGTTTCTGCTCGGGATCGATGGGGATGTACATTTGCTCTACGCCGCGCAGGTCGGGCGTGGCGTCTTCTTGGAAGCAACCAGTCAAAAAGGCGCGTGCGGCGTCGCGGCCGGCGAAGAAGTGATATGATCCTCCTGGGCCGTATGTTTGGGGGGAGATGGAGACATCGTAGATTGTGCCGTTGAGGGCGAGGTAGATTGGTTTGTTTGGGTCGGTGCCGTCATACTGCAACAATTCTTGATCCGTAAGATGGACTTCTCGTTGCTGGGCCATGTGTTAGCACGAAATTATGTCTCCGCCACGGGATAGGGAGTGTGCAGGGGCCTTACCAAAACAGCTTTCCATTCTCGCGCTCGTGTCCACCATGCATTGTACCCCCATGTCATGCTCTCCCCGTTTGTGCTGAGGTAGCTGAGCCCACTACTGAGCAGTAGGATGCCGCCGAGTATACGAAGTACATCGAGGACGGACAGGCCGGCGGAGGTTGCGGCTGCTTGTTGTTTTACGGCGGCTTTGAGCTCGGCCTTTTCTTGTTCGCCGACGGGGTTGGTCGACTGGGAATGTGGCACGGGTTTGCGGTAACGGGCGGCAGAAGTGGAGGACATTGTGGTGATGTGTGTGGTGTCCGAGAGTAGGAACGTGGGCGGCGCAAGGGTTGGTGGTGGTGATGTAGTATCCGTACCACTCTTAGGAGACTGTGAGCAATTAGTTCCTGCTTGAATGCGCATTGAACGGTGCGAATTCGAGTCTTTGTACCACTATCTGCCCAACTGACTTTAATTGAGACGAGGCCCTCTCTCTTCGATATCTGAGAGATTTCAGAGGTACAATGGTTAACACGAGAGAATTCTGCAGCTTTGCAACGTATGAAGACGTGTCCAGACTACGCGAAATCGTGCGGGATGCAAGATGCGGAGATATATTGCTTTCGAGCTGTTCTCGGAAGTAACACGCTTCCTCGTTCCGTTGATTGGCTGATGTCATAGCTCGGCCGTACTATTCCGACTAGTGGCAGGGTGATCAGCAATGATATTTGGCACGACGACGATCTCAAACATGTTCAGAGTATTTCATTCGTTCAGGTATTTACAGCTTCCTCCCATTCATGCTCAGTCGCTTTTCTCATATCGAGATGCCGAGGCATGCTCATAGCGACTCCACCATCAGTCCTCAAGCGCAGATTATGCAGCCAACATGTATATTGAGCAGTCCGAACTACAAGCTGGGGCAGACGGCAAACCGAGCATCGATGTCTCCGGCGCTTCACTCATTGGCAGCTCGAATTTCCACTTGAGCTTCCCGGTCACCTTTTGGGAATACCTTGTTAAGACCTGCTTGGAAGACACCGACGTTGTAGTCTATGATTGCTTTCTTCTCCGCTGGGTGTTCCTGACCCATGATGCACACGAGCGCAAGATATCTTGAATTAAGGTCAGCGACTATCATGGTGGCTACTCAGGCACTTACTTGTTAATTTCGCGAAGATACAGGTACCTGCTGCCCTTCTTCTCCATAGTGATCAAGCTCTCTGCATCGTTGTTTCCCGTCTCACTATCGTCTTGTGCTTCATCTGGCCTGTCCCATCCATATATCTCACTCACGTCGATCACGACATCAATATAGTCTGAGCACACTTCGTATGTCGCGATGTCTGTTGGACTTGTGTCCGTGGCGATGTAGATCTTGCTCATGATGTCAAAGAGATATGCCTTCTCGATATTGCATGCGCCGCAAAGGTTATTCAACAACGCTTCTAGAGTGGGTAATTGTGGTATGAGCTTCTGTATGACCTTGCTGAAGGCTTCGAAGATGGAGTGGTCGTATATGCTTGTTTGGTAGAAGGATATCGGTGCCTGCTCATAGCCATTGTCGCTGAGCTCGTCTTGTACTCGTTGAATGATGTCTCGAAATGTGTCGCCTCGAAAATCGTCTGAAAGACCATCGACCTTGTGAACGAAGACTTCGATGTTGATGTTGGGATACGAGTTCTGTAAGCTGAGAATAGTTCCATTCAGTCGCTGGATAGCATCGAGGTATTCATCTTGCGCATCAATGACCCATATCAGCGCGCCAATCTCTTCGAAGATGTTGTCTGTGTCGAATGCCGGGTCCATATAGTCCAAGTGGCCGGGTAAATCCCATACTTGGAAGTCCATGAACGAGCTGTTGCGAGATCAGCTCATGCTCCCCTACTTAGATACTTGCACGTACTGCATAGACTCCTTCTTAATGCGGTAAGTAGTTTCGAGGTACAACGTCTCGCTTGGCGGCAACTTGTGGAAAACTACACTTGATATTGAGGACTTCCCACTCCTGTTGTCGGTGAGTCAGCAAGCGAAGTTCACACCCTCAGTAGCTGCTCACCTCCTCTGTCCCATAAGCAGCAGCCGCGGCTTGCCATCGCCGGCTTTGCTGTTGGGTATCCTGCCCGTGTGGTATTGCGGAGGAAATTCTTGAGGAGGCTGTTCGGCATTTGGAAGGTCCTGCAAGAAACGCTCCATGGTTAACTGTGCTCGCGGATCGAGAAGCGAAGAGCTCGCCGATGATTGTGCTAGTGCTTGCTGCGTCTCTTCTTCCTCCGTTCTTCCTGTCTTCTGCGCTAATGTGCGCCGCGCAATGATACGAGACTCCATGACTAAAGGTAATGGTACAGGGTATACGCTGAGACGAAGTAAAGGAAAATGGCGGAACGAAATGAAAAAGTCCAAGTGCGCGGTGAAAACAGCAGGCCCGTCTCTTCACCTTCACCTGACCCTGGGCATTGTGCGGTGAAGCGTAGCACTCTACTGCAGATGCGAACCGTGCTCCGATGACGTGTAGGACAGAACCAGAGAACAGGAACAGCAACGACGATGGCACAAAGAGAGCGTCAGAGAAACCGTGACGGTACAATCAGAAGCGGCGGCTTGGTTCTACAAGAGTGACACGCAGAGCAGTCGCGCCGCTCAAGCCATGCAGGCGCGCATATTGTAGGGCTGAGGAAGGAGCTAACTGTGGCGTCGCGAGACCATAGAAGAACGGAAAATGAAGCACACACGTGGGAGGGCGCAGGGGATATACAAAAAGGAACGGCCTCTAGGAAGCCGGCGGATTGCTCACCTCCATAATCTTTCTGGGGCAGCTGTCTCTGCGGCGCACTGGCCAGCGGTAGTGAAGTGCCTTGGGCTGCACACACACCCTGCCCTAGCCCAACCAGATACACCTCGACTCGGATCCAGTTGCCAGGAGGCAAAATCCCTCGCTTTCTTTTCTCGGGCGGTCGCTCTCTAGACTGCGATGATGACAGTTCTGGCGGTCAGTGCAGCCAGCAGGCTTCGCGAAGCCGAAAGGAAGCACAAAGGCGCCGTCGACCAGCCCAGAGCTAAGGGCTTGTTGCAGGGATTTCCTCTCTAATCCACGCGACGCGACTGGCCGGGAGCCGCAGCGTGCAGCAGAGAGCACGAGTCGCGGCGGGATTCGAAGACTGTCGGGGCGATAGTGGCACGATGTCGACCATCCAGGAGTCAGATGGCGGTGGAGGAGAGTGTCACTGGAGCGCTGGTCCGCTGCATGCATGCTGCCCTTTCGCTTAGCCCGAGAGATCTTCAGGCACCGTCCTTCACCTTCCCTCATCACAACCACCAACGCCCATTTCCAACGTCGTGAAAGCGCGACGCTGCGAATCAGAATACTCCCTAGAATGAACGGAGGCGGCGCCCATCAGCGGGAGCTTCATGACTCAAGGCTTACACTGACAGCGCATGGGAAGCTTGCAATTAGTACAACACGGATAGAGCCCCGAGTGCCCCGAATGCACCATCACCGCACATCCGAAATCGCTGCTTGTACGTCATTCCAAGGTCGCACAGGCTCTAATATCAGACTTGGCTGTGCCAATGTACCGATGCCAGGACATTTTGCGATCGTGTGCACAGTTGCCCAAACGCTTGGATATCAGACGTGCAGGCACACCCGAGTCTCACCCCAGGGATGCTTATCTCTGTCACTCCTACCATGCGCCATAATTCTGACTTTATAACCGCCGGCACTCGGGACATGCAGCAGAATGCAACGATCAAAAGGTAAAGTGGCCCAGTAAGCGACTTCATCATCTTCACGATTCAGAAGGTGTCAAAGCGTTCAATGTCGTGGTATGTGTACATAGTCGAAGAAGGATGCTGTATATGCGAAACTGTGGACGAGGCGCGACGGCTTGTTTTTTGTCTTCCTACCGTAGTGAAGACGAGGCTGGAGGTCGCGTGACCTCGCTTACTGCAGAGCCTCACCAGGTCCGGCAATAATTCGTGATCGATTACCTAAGCGATCGCGAACACCAACATCATGACGTCTATAGTAAACAAACTTCTACATAACATCAACTCCTCCAAAACTTAACATTTTTAGAATATTTTTGCAGCAATACAACGCCCTTGCACTCCTGAGCAAGATAAAATCCTAAAGGTGCCTGACACTGAGGAGCGCGCGCACTTTTTCTGGCATGTTGATACACGACGCAAAGGGGAGACAATGGCTGATATCTGCGCTTCTCACGGGATAGGCACAGCTACAGGGTATTGTTGGAGGCGTGAGCGCGCCTATTTTGGCGACTGGCGACGTGTAAGGAAGCAGAAAGCTGCAGAGAAAGGCCAGAAGCTTGGCCGCCCGTTCAGAGTGTCTGATGAGAAGCTGCAGAGCTTGCTAACTGACGAGAATAACCCCGTTTGCAATGCTCCTCTTGAGGTGCAACAGCAAGTTAACGACATATCTCTATGCCCTCGCGCTCTCCGTTACAACCTCAGCAATCGCAAGGACGCTCATGTATACAAAGCTGCCTACACTGACGAGCTCCTGCCTGCTAACAAGCGACTCCGCCAACACTACAGCGACCTCTACTACAACGAGGAGCTCCGTGGCTTCTGGGACGCAGTGTACTTTACTGACGAGGCGCACTACAACCCTACTGAGGACTTTCAGCCGCCTCAAATACTCCGCCAGCGTGGTACTCGACTCTAAGCTGGCAACATTTGAACGCGCCAGGCGCAGAAGGCTACCCCTCTTACCCTCCACATTTACGCGTCTATCAACTGGTACTTCAAGAGTCCGCTCAGCTTCTACAATGATGAGAAACACATGCTAAAACCACCTAAACCGCCGTCAAAACTACGCGAAAGCAAGTACAAAACACTAGAACAACACCACAAGCGCGTTAAAGAGTAGGAGGCTACAAAACCTCCACCTTTAGAGGTGCAAGGCAGTGGCCATCATATGACGCAGGAGTACTACACCTCTAATGTACTGCCCTCGTACATCAAATGGGTGCACAAAGCTCGCCTCTGTGAGCCTTGCAGCTGGCTCCTCCAAGAGGACAACAATCCCTCACACAGCACCAAAAGCAAAGATAATGTAGCCTAAAATTTGCGGCAAGCCAACTGGATCGCAGTACTCTATCACCCTAGCCAGTCACCTGATTTGAACCCGATTGAAGGCGTGTGGCTCATACTCAAACAGCGCGCAAAGCGTCGTATATACTACTCTAAGGCAGGCCAGCGCAAGTGGGATGGCACAAAGACGCACTTGAAGGAGATCCTCACTGAAGTCTGGGACTCAATTACTATGGAACAGATCAGAGATCATATTGCTGAGATGCCGGCAAGGGTGAAGGAGCTCCGCCGCAACGGAGGAGAGAAGATCCGCTCTAAATGCTGGTAAAAACACCACAAAACTGACATGTATAGCTATTTATATAGTAATCTACAGCCTCATGAGCCCTCACGAGCTCCTTGTCAAAAAAAAAAACAGCTGAAATGGCCCAAATTCTGACTTTGTATAGTGATTTGTATGGGTGGGGTGAAGGCGCGACATTTCGGTGAGGCGAGCTTACCTAATCGATCACGGATTATTGCCAGACCTGGTGGCCTCACTTCAGAGCTGACTCGGAGCTCGTCTGCATGGTGCTTATCGCGGCTCCACCACAATCACACGCAACCTGTCTCATCAACTTCCTAAGACTCCCCGACTTTGAGACTCTCGCACGCGCAAAACATCATCAGCCTCATGGAATCTTTGGGTACCTCATCCTCCCAGCCTTAGCAGTACCCGAAGTTCGTGTATGAACCTTTAAAGGGTCCGGCTTCACGATACGCTCACTGAAGGTGCATCCGGCGGAGACATCAGATCAGATCCAACTGCAAATGTGGGAGCGCACTGATGAAGCATATCAATGTCTGTCATATACCTGGGCTCTCCCATTTTCTGAAAGTGTTCTGGACAATAGGACTTCAGAAACTGGCAACAATATAACGGTTGGCTCCGCTGTTAGCAATGAGATCACGGTCAATGGAGCCAGACTAAACGTGGGCGCGAACCTTTACCATTTTCTAGAAGTGGCCGGATAGAAATATACAGATATGCCAATATGGATCGACGCGATCTGTATCAATCAAGAAGACGATTTAGAAAAGAGTTCACAGGTCGAACGAATGGCCGATGTTCATGCTGGAGCCGACGCAATGCTGTTGTGGCTTGGCGACTGTCCACAATTGGACCTGGCCTTCGATGTCATGATATCGAGATCGTGGAAGGCAGGTGGCATGGACCAAGAAGCAAAAGCGAGGCTGGAGATTTTCATCTCGCATTCATATTGGAACAGGACATGGATTACTCAGGAGTTAGCGAGCTCCAGACGTCTGACCACTCTGAGCCGAAGCAAAGCTGGTCCGTGGGTAGACATTATGCTGTTCGCGATCGCGTCGATCAACAGCGTCCGACGACGGGATCTGATCGAACATTTCACATGGGTTTGCGTGCTAGAGGTTATCCGGAAGAAAAGAGCCACACCCTATGATACTTCGGCTGAATATGGGCCACGAGAATCCCAGTGCATTTGGGATCTATTGTGGTGGTGTAATGGCAGCAACTTCTCAGACTCTCGCGATCGTATCTATAGCTTTCGAGCATTGGTGAAAGACGGCATGTTGCTGGACGTCGGCTATGCTGAAACTGCAGCTCATTTGTTTTGGAGAGCTGGGGCCACCTTTGGCGCATGAAATAGTTTTCGATCTATTCGCGACCTGTAAATAGCCCTGGACTTAGACATCAACCAGATCTCGGCAAACCTCGTAGACGATTCAGGAAAGGAGCTTTCGATATCTTTTTGGAACGTGTCTTGACATATTGCAGGAATATCCTGCAGAAGGAGATTGTTTGCAAACAAGACAAGTGCAAGGAGGTCTGGCCACACTCTTCGAGAAGAATTCCAATGAAATCTTGTCGCGATCGTTTGCTTTGCACACAACCCGGATCTGGTCCAGCAAATGTGCTCCATGTGCTCGTGCATCCATCAGCTTCGAATCGGCCACCTGAGATGACATCGGTCACCTTCCCCTACATGAGACACAAGATTGTTAACAGGAAGCATGACGTCGGTATACTCCAGTACAAGACCAGCCACATATGGGCAGCTGCTGCTGATTTGGGCCTACACCGACAAACACTTGATTCGCGAAAGCGTGCGGCGAGGGGAATGGAGTCTGCAAATCCCAGCGAGGACCTTGATTGAGCTCCTTCCGGAGTGGTATCGCCCACGAACACGAAGCTGATGGAGAATCAAGCGAAAACTCAATGCCCAGGTAAGCCATTTAGGGCGAAGGAATATGAGTCCAAAAAAGTCAAAAGATATGTCGCTGGAATCAGTCTGTCCCATTAGTTGGCCATACAAATACAGGCGTCTGCATGCAACGGTGGGACATCGTCATGTCTTGTTACATATCGATGAAGAATCTTGGCACCAAGAATTAGCCCTACCTCTTCAGCATCGCAGCCTTCTTCTTCCTCATCTCCTCGAAAAATCCATTCGTCATAGCCGCCACATCGAGACGACAAAACTCCCACCACGACTCTTGCGACGAAGTCGTATGCCCAACGTACACTTCCCTCGGATGCAGCCTTGCCAACGGCCACAAACTCGTCGGCCTCAACGCGGACGTGGCAAGCAGCGGATACACCTCCGTGAACACCAAGCTCGACAGCATCTTCATCTCGCCCTTATACCCCGGCGAAATTTCATCTAGCATTTCCTTCGGATACTCTACCGTATCCACAAGTCTCACATGGCCCCCTCTATCACCAAAACACGCCGCAAAAGGCGGCGGCCGCGGCCGCGCCTCCTCTGGGTCCGGATGCACATACGAAACATACGACTGCGCATCAATAACTATGAAGTCTTGCGCCCACATCCATCCCAGCGTAGGCAGCATCGTATACGTCTCTTTAAAGTGCCGCTTCGTAGCTTCTAAATCGCCTTCTGCAATCCCAAGTTCTCGACCATCGTAAATCTCCAAACTAGCCATGTCCGCAATGCTCTCGAATCCCTCGATCCACTCTCCGCTACCGGGCGCGTTCATGTCGGCGCGTAATTTCGTCATGAAATCGGCCCATTCGGCGTCGGATTGGGTGTAGGTTAGGCGGTAGGCGACGAAACCCCAGTGATGTGTTACGGGGTCGCGGTCGTTAGCGAGGTAGGAAGTTCATGCGTTCTTTGAGGATGGTGATCCAGTAATCTTCGACTGGGGGTGTGGGTGGACCGCGGAGGGCTGTGCGGATTTCAGCACGGTTTTGACGGCCTTCGCGGTAGTGCCCGATTAGAGTTTCGTGGTCGCAGAACCTTGGGGCTGCTGATTGTGGACCCTTTGTCATTTGCGAAACGAGTTCGGATATGTCTTTTAGTGCTTGTTGCTCGGTTGCGGCTTCTGCGTCTTGGGCTTTGAGCATTTTCGCTGTGTACGTCCACGATTTCGTGGCTGCGTGTTTTTGGTAGAAGTCGGCGCGAACTTCGAAAGACAGATCGGATGCTTTACTTCAAGGTTTGTAGCCCTTGAAGCTGGTCATTGGTATGCCCGAGGCGCAGTCTGCCTTCGATATCATAGCGTTGAGGGATTGGACACACTCATAATACTTCTTTCCTGCGACACCAATAGCTTCTTGATCGGTCCCGGTGGCTTCGAGTGCAGCAGTGTATTCTGTGAATGCACGACTTTGCACTTCTTCGACACGATCTACTAGCCAACGATGTGTTCGATGCGACATGGTTGATATGCGAGCATGAAAGTACTCCGCCCACATCGCGGCGAAGTCGAGCTTCTCCAGGACTCCAGTTCTCTCGCGACGATCGTTTACAGCTGCGGCGAACTCGACATATTTATCGACTAAGAAGTTGAAAGCAGCACGCATACTCTTGTGTACCGGTTCATGATTGAACCACCTGAAAATAGCCAAGATATCGTTCATCAACTCCATAAGATTGCGATAATTCGCCGGATCGTCCATTTTCTTCTGTAGCCAGCGATCACGACTCAAAGGAGCCATACCTTGCCACATCTTCGCTTTCAGCGGAATTAGCTGGGCGGAGAAATTGTTGTACGGTGGGGCATTTAGCTCGGTGCCTTCCCATGGACCTTCCAATATGGGTGAGAGCGCATCTTGACACGAGCTGTCCGTGATCTTGGTTGGGCCTTCTGCTCATCTGTGGTAAGGCGTGTATAGGAGACCGAGTTCTTCGACTGTCATTAATGGGAGGGATGATTGGCTTCCGTCTGGAAGACGGCCAGTAGTGTCATAGTCGGCAAAGCTCATTAATTCATGTGGTGGGATGAGGAGCTGAGCTGCGAATGTTAGTGAAATATTCTTTGAAAGGAATGCCCGACTTGCAAATCATCAGCTTTTGCAACTTCTCGTGGCTCCAAATGGCGTGGTCGCCGAAGGAATGTTTTAACCGGGCTTCAATGGCATCTATGTCTATCTTTCGCAAGGCATCATCGTCGAGCTTGTCTGACTTCGTGGGCGTCTTGCCATTTGCGCTCGTGGAGTGTGTTCGCTCTTGCCGCCAAGGACGATTGAGCCCTGCGAAAGGACCGAGAGTGATCCGCAGACGAGGCGCGCCAGCAATCAAGTCGCGCCGCACGGCTGTAAACAGCCGTCTGCTAAACATGACGGACGCGTGTGATCGCTCAAGAGCATTGAGACGCGAGCACTCCGTATTAGCTGCGTTGAGTTGAACAGAGGATGCGGGTAATTTGATTAGCCCCTGATCGGCAAGAGTGCGGCAAGACCCCGGGGTTGAGTGGGAATATTTGCTAGGGCTTACTCGCATCACGAACACCATAGCGAACGAAATTAGTCTTGAAATATATTTTGCAAAGATTGGTAAATCACCATAACAGCACATCACAAGCTCAGCATCGGAGGTTTAGTGGTACTACCGGTCG
Organism: Setomelanomma holmii; assembly: GCA_010015745.1. Classification (NCBI taxonomy): domain Eukaryota; kingdom Fungi; phylum Ascomycota; class Dothideomycetes; order Pleosporales; family Phaeosphaeriaceae; genus Setomelanomma; species Setomelanomma holmii. The sequence goes on from ML978237.1 coordinate 139,352, forward strand.
GAGGACGTTTATAGGGGGTTTTCCTCGCTTGTTGTTCGCCCGCTGTATGCTAGGAGATAGGAATCTAGATGTGAGTACTACCGTGGTGCCCGGCCGTCCGAGCCACCCGGCCGTTCGAGCCACCCCACCTAGACAACAACCAAACTTCAACAAGCAATAACTCCACCAACATGAGCTCAATTGAGGCTGCGCTTGCAGCTATAGAATCTCTGAGGCCTGGTGAGAAGCTTAGCTATCGTCAGATTGCAATAGAGTATCACTGCAATTGTACAACGCTTGCACGGAGACACCAGGGCCGTGCAGGCTCACGCAGTATCATGGCAGAAAATCAACAGGCTCTCCACTAGCAAGAGCAGGAGCTTCTACGATATATCAAACAGCTTACTAAGCGAGGCTTACCACCTACCCGAGCTATGATACAACGCTTTGCCTCAGATATTGCCAAAAGAGAGCCAGGGAAAGGCTGGGTTGATTGTTATATTAAGCGACACAAGGTCAATCTCATCTCATGCTGGGCAACTGGAATTGATCGATCGCGCCACCAGGCTGACTCTCAGTCAAAGTATAGCCTCTACTTTGAACTCCTACGCAGTAAGATCAGCCAATACAATATTGAGCCTCGCCACACGTACAATATAGATGAGAAGGGCTTTATGCTAGGAATCCTTACTCGTTCAAAGCGGGTGTTCAGCAAGAGGATGTATGAGGAGGGGAAGATTAAGGCTCATATTCAGGATGGCAATCAAGAGTGGATAACGCTGCTAGCCTGTATATGCGCGGATGGATCTGCTCTCAATCCTGCAATCATATATCAGTCGACCTTAGGCTTGCTCCAAGACTCGTGGCTTCAAGCTTTTGATCCTAATACTCATCAAGCTTTCTTTGCTGCCTCATCATCTGGATGGACAAACAACGACATAGGCCTAGCCTGGCTTAAACGCGTATTTGATCGCTCTACAAAGAGCAAGGCTCAATCAAGCTATCGATTACTTATTCTTGATGGCCATGGATCTCATCTCACGATGGATTTTATTGAGTACTGCGATCAGAACAGGATTCTCCTCATGGTCTATCCTCCTCAGTCAACCCACACGCTTCAGCCGCTTGATGTCGTCATGTTCAAGCCTCTCTCAACTGCCTACTCAAGCCAGGTAGCAGCCATTATGGAGAGGTGTCAAGGGCTCACTTCTATGAGCAAGAGAGACTTCTATCTGATGTATATAGCTGCCTAGAAGGCTACGTTCAAGAAGGAGACTATCCTAAAGGCCTTCCAGGCGACAGGCCTTTCACCTTTTAACCCAGAGGTGATACTCAAGAGATTTAATGCAAGGCAGCCTACACCAGATCACTCAAGCGATAGCAACTCCTCAGCTTTAAGCACATCTAATTAGAGAAAGATTAGGCAGCTACTTGATCGCGCTGTAGCTGATAGAGACCAGAAGAGGATCTCAAAGCTCAATCAAACGATCCACGAACTCTCAATCAGATCAGTACTTGCTGAGCATGAGAACACGAGGCTTAAGGAGGCTCTTAACACCGAGAGGCTACGCAGGAAGCGAGGCAAGGCTCTGCCTCTAGAGCGGAGCGAGGACTATCATAGTGGAGCTGTATTCTGGTCTCCTAGCAAGGTGAAGGAAGCACGTGATCGCCTGCGGCAGCAGGAGCTAGAGGAGGAGCAACAACAATTCCAGAAAGCTGAGAGAGTTCGTGTACGAGAGAATCAGAAGCAGGCAAAGCTTCAGGCAGCTCAACAGAGGCGTATAGCAAGGGAAGCAGCTCGCATAGCACGTGAGACTGAGAGGGCTAGGAAGGCTGCTGAACAGGCCTCACGAGCAGCTGCTCGTAGGACTCAACAACGACTTCAACAAGCTAACAAAACGTCCCAAAAGGCTAGAAGACATAGCCTCAGGGCTTCTGTTAAGGCAGCTTCCAAAAAGAGAGCAGCTGCGCAGGCTCAGAATGGTAGGGAGGCCTCAGGTGCTGCAGCAGCTCCACCACCATCTCAGTCACGACACGGCCGAGCAATCAATCTTCCAGCTAAATATAGATATCTGTATATATTAATCAAGATCTATAGATCTCACTACAAAAACATGTCGCGATGATAGCTATTGTACGTGGCTTAATAGCCTTAAGTATAGGTGCTGTTTTGATGTTCAAGGTGGCTCGAACGGCCGGGTGGCTCGGTCGGCCGGGCACCACGGTAGGTGTCATTTTCGGATTCTGAAATTTCACCACGAAAATTCATAATACGATTCCGAGCATCAGACAGTAACAAGGATCATGACTTTTCGTTTTCAAATTTAAAATAAGCTTTTAGACTCAAAAACGGGCTGAGAGAGGGGTGAAGGGAGTTTGGTCATCACTCGGTACGTTGGCTTTCTCCCACTATCTCGTCGAGGTCAGAATTTGGGGCCAATCGAGAGATTTGATCGATTTGATAGATTCTTGATGAAATCTCAATCCAAATCAAAAATCTAATCGCGAGCGAATTTGCGCAATCAAGAGCAACTATAAGGTCTACATCTGGTTGATTCTTGATGCTCATAATCCTTTTTGATGACGTATTGTAGACATCCACGACGCCGAGGGTAATTAAACAACTGCATCACCAAAGGCTACGCTAGTATATACAGCTCTAGTAGGTCAGAAAACCACAGGAATGCACACACACACACACACACACCTATCGCAGACCTTCAACGCGTACGGCAGCTTCCATATCGACAGGACTGCCGGCGGCGACGCATACACAATATCCCGAAACAACACAACAACCTTCCAGAGGCGCCCTCGTGGATGAGATCTAGCGACTTGACAGCTGCTGATTGGGCGGTGAAAATTGAATATATGGAGGTGTTGAAGCCGCTCAAAGAGGCGATAAAAAGACCAGAGCACGCAGCAAAAACGACAGCTTTTTGTGCTGTATACGAGGTCATAGGTTAACGTTAAATATGAAGTATTCATGTATATTCTAAGTAACGCATACATGCCCCTGTTAATAGTTGTGCAATAGCCAATAGATTAACCTTCTAAAAGGAACATTAGGAACCTAGCTCCAACAGTTACGCCATCATGCGGATCGTTGGCTCGATCCTTGCCATCTTGGTATGTTGCTTCATCCAATACTGATCCATGCCTCCGTTCCAGGAATTCGCTGGCTATTCGCGTTGTACTCTGGATGCCCTTGTAAAGTGAGGATACGATTCTTGACGTAGATTCCTTGGACGTCGCCATGGTCTGAGTGGCCAATTGGCTCAACAGACGCAGACGATGAATACCGTGGAAGGACGTCGCGATGCATCTGATGAAGTGCCTGTCAGTAAATCCACGTTAGTGCTGTTCAGTGTTTGGGAGACTGTTGCTCCGTGGACGTGATAGAATGTACCAGTGATTCCTGTCCGAAGAGTTGTTTGCCACTCTCTGTCAGTACCACGGGGGTAACAGAGACCTCCCAACCGGCATCGTTCCTTTCTGGCATGACTCCATAAGCGCGTCCGACGATCTGATGCCCGAAGCAAACCGCAATTATCCGAACCCGCGACCTGTCTTGCAGCATTTTTCTGATGAAGTCGACGAGCTTCGATATCCAATTATTCAGACCTGGCGTGAAGGCATCATATCCTTGCACCACCGATGAAAAATTAGCTGCATGGCCCCTGTCCTGGCTGCTTCACTAGATAAGTGGGCAAGACGCTATCTTGAATCACTTACGGCTGCCTGTCAAAATAACTGCATCTATTTTCTCGAGGTCTGGATAGTCTTGCTTGTTAACCACGTCATAGGAGGAAACATACAGATCAGCTCGCTCAAGGAGTTCGCTCTCCTCGAGCTTCGAGGCACCGGCCTCAAGGAATGTCTTGTATAGATTTCCAATACTGCCATATTGCTCCTTAGTCTCGTCAACCAGTGTCAATGGGGCAAGGTTGAGAAGAATCGTGTCGTATTGAATCTATGAGGAAGAGCTATTTAAGTAGGCAGGCGTGAGCGCTCTGACTCTGGGGTTAAGCACTAGTCCCAATCAGGCAGATCGCGAGGAAAGAGAAAGGACGGAACCTGGGGCAAGCGCCCTCCCAGGCGGGTGCATACACCCCGACGGACAATAGTACTTATCATGCTTTGCCCAAGCCGCGCGCAATTTGATCAATAGATGGTCCTCAGGCGCGCTGTTAGCATTGAAGTTGACGCTCCCGTATAACTTGGTAGTAGATTCGTAGGCCTTGAGTATAGCCTCAAACTGCGGGATGATCTCATGTATTGCCCCAAACTTGCCTAACTTGCCGCGAGCTTCAAGGCTGTTGCAAGCCTCCTTCAGCGGCTGCAGCACCGCAATATACTCGGACATTACCGCCCAGTCACTAGCTGACAGCCTACCGGACCTCATCTAACAAGGCGCCTCTAGCAACATGTTCCCCTTGCTATTAGCGTACGTGTCCTCGCGATCTTGTCGTTCTATGTAGTCGTTTACGTACTTGTTAACAGCATCTTTAAGCGTAATAACGCGCTCAAATACGTTGTAATAACTATTCTAGCAGGTGACAACAGGCTTTATAGGCTCTATGTAGCTATCTAATAGAGCGTGTGGGAGTGCGTTTACAAAGCGTTGCGCGTTGGCGAATAGACTATGCTGCATAGGCGTTCAAATATAATTAATAATGTCTATCAGTACCTCTAGAGGCCCTTCTCTGCGCCACTTCTTAAGAAACTGCGCGTCTATCTTAAACTCCTCCTTGCTGTTATTGTAGGCGTTGTTATTAAGCCTAAAGATAATCATCTAGCTAACAAGATTGAGTGTGTAAGGTGCGCAGCAGAGGCGATAATAAGACGCGTCGAAATCATACTCAATCGCGAGGTAGTCAACTGCAGTATTATTGGCGGAGGCGTTATTAAGGACGAGGCAGCTAACAGTCTGGTAGGTTATACTAAAGCCCTGCAGTGTTTGACTAACAACCTCAGCTATCCTCTTGCCCGTGTGAGCGCCTGTAAGCTGTGGCAGGGCGATAGGAAGATCCCTCAGGATACCGTTGGCATCAGCAAAATGAGCTACTACTCTAAAGAAGCCACGCTTGCCGCCCTTTATCGTCTATCTATTAAAGCTTATATGGACTTTGCTGATAGCTTGTGACAAGGCGTGAACGACCTGCGGCTCTATAAAACGATAGAGTCGCATAACATAGCTAGAAACACTGTTATGACTTACCTACAACGCCTCTGCTGCCTCTAGGTTTGCATACGCGATCATCTCCTTGAAGGCAGGCATTTCAAACTCGCGCAGGGGGTGGTTATTGTCGACAAGCCAGGAAACTGCTGCATAACAGAAGCCTTAGATGTTAAAGTTGCCTATAGTGTTAGCAATGTCCTGCCTTAACGCAAGGCCTCTTTCAACTGCAAACTTAATTAATAACTGCCCTTAAGCATGCTTAGAGACTGCGAGGTTACCTCTGTTGTCGCGTCTGTAGCCTAGCTTATTGATTCCTATATGCTTTATTGCAGCTGAGGTTGAGTTTGTTGTTTTGTTTATAACTTTATCGCAGGTGTCCTTGTAGCTATAGCAGAGCTTGCACATAAAGAAGGTTCTCTTAGGGTCCTAGAGTAGCGCAACACAGTAGCTGTAATTGTATATCTAACTCTTCTTGTTCTTAAGTGTCTGTAGAGGCTTCCTATAACCCTTTAGGCGGCTCTAATTAATGTTAATGAACTTATCCGCCATACAAGCGTCTAAAGCTGACCATGTTTCTCTGTTGTTAGAGCCTTCGATAGCTACAGTTTCTGCCTTAGTAGCTGCCCCTAAGCCCTCCGCAGGCGCTGTGATCGTGTCTTCTGGTATCAAGCTAACTAACTGCGACTCAAAAGGGTGCGCATCAGTAGCCTGGCTAGCAGCAGTGGCTAGAGCTTTGCGAGGAGACGTTCGTATAGATACAGTAGATTGGGAGGCGTTAGATTGGGACGTGTTGGATTAGGAGGCATTAGGTTGGAAGGAAGTGTTAGCGCCTATCCGGGCACGTTTATTAGAGACATTCTCGCGTTAGGAGGCGCGTTTTAGAGGCATAGTAAAGCTTGTAGATCTTAGAAAGTACGCAGGTAGTATAGGGTTAAGTCTGACTTTGATGTGTGGTGTCTGATGATAGCGTAAAGTATTAAGGAAGTTCTGTTGTTGTGGCAGCTCTCACAGCCTTCCTAAACAGGCTACCTCGTTAGGCTACGACACGCGTTACGTTGCACCTCCACCTCTATCTCTACTTCCACCTCTATCTCTACTTCCACCTCCATCTCTACCACTTCCTCTATAACGATACCTCACAACAAGCGCGATGTATAGTGCAGCAGTATACATGCAAACCTCTACGCTAAATAACACCGACGATACCTCGCACATCTTAGAGAACTCTGACGATACTTTTATGTAACTTAACCAACTCCAACAATATTAGGCAGGCTTCTTAGGTGATCGTGCATGGCAATCAGTCTAATAGGCCCCAACCTAGGCTAAAGCCTTACTAAGTCCACATTGCGTCAAACATCTCAGACTATGTGTTTCAGAGATAGAAACAGCTGTATTGATGTGACAGGAACTTGGCAACTCTTAACACTCAACACGTTTGAAACTCTAGCTTACAGGGCTGAGCCTATAGAGACGTCTGAGAGAGATTGTAGACAGTTGGTGCCGCTCAGCGTGTTGCGACGCGTTGGTACTTGGTGTTTTTTTTTGCTATTATAAGTTATGGACTTGATTTTGCCATCATGAAGCATAGACTTAGCTAATGAGCAAGGAGGACTGCTGTGCTCAGAATGGGCTTTGTCGATCGTCGGTCGGGTGCTATAGTGTAATGGACTTCCAGAGGAACTGCGACCCATCTGTTGTACTATCACTAAAGAAAACTTTAACTCAACGTCCACTTGAACCTAACCGCACAATGGCAGACTGAAAGGCAAGTTTTAACTGCACAAGAGCCTTACATCAGTTAAGGAACACAAGCAGCGGAGAATAACAATTCAACAAGTGGACTAAGTTGATCGCCTCAATGTATACTCTGATCTGCACCGCACCTAAAGGTATGCGTCCCATGAGACACTGAGTCGTGGGCGGAAGCGTCAACCCGAAGGTCAGTCAACACAGTCTTATGGATAAAGTAGGGAGTAGGGACAGGAGGAGAGACTTAGGGAGCTGGAGGGGAGCTCTTTATTGGTTTTGGTGTACCATCAAAGGTGGTGTCGGTGTTGGGGACAGGGGATCAAGCCTTTATATAGTTAGCAGGGTGAAGCTGAACAGTGAGTTGTGAGACGTACAGTATATTCTATTGTCTTCTCTATCTGACTATCTGACAATCTGCTAGGCTAATAGGAGACGTCGGAAGAGCTTAGCGCGTGTAGTGAGAGTGAACAATGAGGTGCAGAAGGACTTGTGAAGTTGTGATTTGTAATACTAATCTAACCACTGAGCGATGCGCCTAGGTAAACGTTGTCAGGCAATCAGGGAGGATCTCATGATATGTGACATCAGGTGTTGAGCAAGGATATGGATGACGCGCAGCCGCCATCATCCCTACCAACTACCCCTATTGCGTTTCATCAATATCAAACCAATCCAAGTCAATAGAGGCGCAATTAGTAGCCTCTGATCTACTCTATTACCTCGTCTAAGAACATATGAAAAAGGTAGTCTCATCGTTGAACGTTGAAGCAGTGATGTTAGGTACTCTGCCTGTAGCTACTACAGCACTTACAGCATCAATTCTGTCAATTAAATTAATCAATCCTAGAGCTCAGAATTGATTTGATTTGGATAATTGAGAGATAGGATTTGGGCTTGATTGATTTGGGAAGAAGAGGTAAAAGTGGGTCAAATCAATCAAAACAAATCAGGAGGCTTGATTGTTGACAAGTCTGTACGCAGGTGGTGTTAGATCGCCTTGAAGTGCGGCTGCGCACCCCACCAGCACCCCCACTACAGGAGACGCCATGGCAATCAAAGACAGCAAGCAATACGCACGAGTTTGGATCTCAGTCAAAGCTTATAAGTAATTCCTTCACTCGATTGCCAGTTACAGCTTAGGCTGGCTTCTGTCAGCTTATTAAAGGTGGTGAACTGATGCTGCACCAAAACGCGCTCCAAGCTGCTCGTTTTACTGAGCTTGAAGAGCAATTGGCAGCAATAACTAAGAGAAAATCGCGTAAACGCAAGCGGATCCAGCAAGGTGGTACAATAGAGTATGGTGAGGCAGCATCTCAGGTAGCTGCTGAGGCGTCTATAGCAGCTCAGCCAGCGAAGAAGGCTCGTAGTAGTGGTGATCAAGAAAGAGCCCAACCAGCTCTACGGCGTTGTGGGAACTGCGGAGAGACTAGGCACAACACTCGCATGTGCAAAAAGGATACAGAGATATATTCTGAATCTAATGTGAGCACGACATATATAGGCTCCTTGTTTGATAGCGATGAAATTGAAGATCTGTAGCATAGGTTAGTCGTGCCAAGGAAAACTGACCAGCTCGATGGTGGAATACGTTATACAATGTTCTCACCCAATACTGTAAGTTGGTACCTGAGCCTATTATACACCTAAAACTTTACTATAGCCCCTGCTCATACTCATCTAGAATCAAAGTATCGTTGGAAGCATACGACAATTCTGTATTGAAATCGAGAACAGGTTTGATTAGCGAATGAAATCTTTTAGAGCAGTATTGAGGGCTGCTCGGGTGACTGGGGAGTCTTAGATCTAGGCGTTATTATCTTACGACTGAAGTAGTATTAGAGATATGCTGTGCCATAATAGAAGCTTCCAACTGTATCGTGGCGTCTGAGGGGCACAGCTCAACAGGTTTCAGAAGCGTGAGAACAGCAGTTGTATGGTGCGTTGTCAGCCACTCGATCAACATTATCAGAGGAGGCAGGCCCTCGGCTAAACTCCGGGGCCGACAGCATGATTACAGCATGCCACAACACAATATTATTACGATACGATTATCTAATCCAGACTATCTAAATTACTGTGCGTCGAAGTTAGCTTTCTACCGAAGATGAGAGTTCAAGATAAGAAAGCCACAGAGTATCTGGAAAGTGGAGAAGCATAACGTACCCCACGGGCGAGTGGCTCACTCTGCCAAGCCCCCACCAAAATCTACTGTCCTATACAGTACAAAACGCATCTCTACAGTTCTCTACAGTTCTCTACAGTACTGTACAGTGCTGCACAGTAGAGTATATTAATCAGATACCATTTCTTCTACTTGCTTACATGTGCGCGAGTTGTGCCCAGCCTCGCTGCAGCATCCACAGCACCTTTGAGTCAGCTCACTGCCCCCAGTGCGCGCGCTCTTCTTTGCCTTCTTCCCATCACTACGCGCTGCAAACTCCTCTAAGGTAGTTAAGCGCACACCCTCCTCAGCTGTTAGGGTCCCCTCTGCCTGTATACGCTTTCTCTTGCGTGATTTACGGTGTGAGGCAGCCTTGTTAGCTGCTTGGAGCTGCTTGACTTGGTCGCGCATCAACACCAAGGAATGCGCCATTATCTCAGCGCCTTTGGTAAGCTGATCAAGAGTCAACAATCGAAGTAGGTGAGCTATCTGCATGCCTCTGAATCCTCTCTCGAATTAGCTTCGATTACGACCCAAATTCTAGAGTATTGCTTAGAGTTCTTGACTCCCAAGGAGCATCGTCAACAGTAGGTGGTGTGGGCGTACAGAGGCGGGCGTCCATCTTCGATACCACCGCCTCTGAGTCAAGTGGAACTGAGCCAGCACCTCAAAAGCCTCCCTGGATATTGCTTTTAGTGATTGAGTCCTTGAAAGCAGCAATAAAGCAGGGCAAGAACTCAAGTTTATTGATGTGGTTGATCTTGCTGCACATCAGGTTCTCAGCTTGGCGGCCATATGCCTTCTTCAACAGCAAGAAACAACCCACGTCAAGAGGCTGCAGGAGGTGTGACGAGTGAGGAGGCATGCAGAGAGTGATGATCTTGTTCTCCTTACAGTACTGCTAGAAATCAAGCAAGTTGTGGCTCTTGTGGCCGTCGATAATGAGCACACGTACTGTACCAACAGTACGTTTTTTGTATGCGCGTCAAAGTGCTTCAACCACTGCAGGCCAAGCGCATTTGTTGTCCAGCCGTTCTCAGAGACCCCAATAACCCAATCGCCAGGTAGATCAGGCTCCTGGTACCAGGCGGAGAGGTGGTTCTTGCCCTGGAAGATGACAAAGGGCGGGATTCCCCACCCAGTCGCGCTGATACCCTGGATCACTGTAGTCCATTCTTGATTACCCTGCTGTACTGTCTTCGGCTGTCCTCGACGCTCAGAGCCTGTGACTACTGCTCCAGTCGATATCATGCCCATCATGAAGCCAGACTTGTCAAAGTTGTAGGTATCCTCATCAAGGATACTGTGCTTGGCCTTTGTATTCTCTACAAGTCGGAACTAGTTTTGTAAGCCTTGGGATCCTCGCAGAGAGCTCTTTTGTAGTCATACTTGCGATTGAACTTCACTTGGAGCTCAGGACAACGTTTAGCGAAGGTTCTAGCCCAGTTAACACCCACTGACTGTTGGCCATGCTCCTTGCGCAGTAGATCAGCCATATTCTTCACAGCAGGAAGCCGGGGCGGAAATCCTTGCGCGTCAAGATCAAGTATATACTGAATAATCACCTCCTCTTCAGTTGAACGAAGATTTGCTGAATTAGGCGCGCAATCACGTCGAAACTGCTTCCCAGCAAGTCGGTTACTGATAGACTTTTGAGAGACGTTGTAGATAGCTGCAGCGCGTCGTTGAGAGAAATTCGCGTCTTGTTTAATAGCTAGAAGCGTAAGCTGTAATCAAGCCTTCTTTGAAGCCAGTAGATCGTTGTGTGGTTGAGTTATCGCGCTCATACTGTGTAGGACAGTAGATTTTGGCGGGTGCTTGGCAGTGTGAGCCACTCGCCCGTGTGAGCCACTCGTCCGTGGGGTACGTTACTCAAATTTCCTGGATTATATTGTAAAAATTTGATCGAATTCCAATAAGTGATTCCAATTGCATCGGTGGTTTAGTGGTAAAATTAGCCGTTGCCATCTGTCATAGATCAATTCGGCTAGCCCCGGGTTCGATTCCCGGCCGATGCATCATTCTTTTTGCGTTTGTGGCCGTTTGATGTTTGTCTTCTCGTGGTGTGGGAGGATGCGGGACGATTTTTTGCTCACGTGGATTGCCAGGAATCGCATAGCCGAACTCATGAGTCCAACCCAAACCTATCACAATCCTCATGCGACCGCAAGAGCTCAATCATGTTCTGGACGTAGGGACAAATAGACCCGGAAATCGCATTGGTGTCACATCGAGCACGCTCGAACCGCCTTTCGTACGTACGCCTGGCTTCGAAAGAGACTGAGGGCTGCAAGTACAGTCACGGTGGGGAACACACTGGCAGGAGAAGGACAAATTTGAGTTTTCTCTCATCATAATTGAATAGAGTGCATCGAATAGAGCTTCCTAGAACGCGGATTCGACTCTCCTTATGTAGAAGTTGGGATGACCTGGGTTAGATGGCGACGGCTAAATTTACGACTAAACCACCAATGCTGATTTGGGAACATGTAGAGGTTCGATTCCCGATCAATGTTTTGCTCAATACACAGGACGGCGCCAGCACTATAGCTGGACAATGAACGATTGATTGCTAGTATGCTTTACGGATAGTAAGAGCCTCAACTTGGTGTATCTCCTCCCTATTCATCGCAACACGCCCGTTTCACGGATTTCTTGCTCCCCCGAATCTGACCTGCATCGCGATCACTAATCAACCATCAAACCCAGATTATCGCACCGCATGTTCCATCTGGCTCAGGACGCTGAAACAATCGGCAATTAAAGTGATCGCCTGCTGACAGCGTGAGAAATAACAAGCCAATAAATCAAATCCTGTATGACCTAGGCACGGCCCAGATGTACAACGATTGGATCACCTATTGTGTCAATTAGTAAGGAATACACATGATGCCATACTTGCATCCAGCAATGAACGCTCTCAGCTCAACTTGCGAACGTAATATATAGCAAACCTGGAAGACCTACTTGGATTAACGTACTTCACAAGCGAGTCGGTCATACAAGCGAGTCGGTCACTCTGCCAAGCCCCCACCAAAATCTACTGTCACCTACAGTAGAAATCGCAACCTCACAGTAGAAGGCGGTTCTGTACAGTACTGTACAGTACTCTACATTAATCAGAGACTATTTCTGCTTCCTTTTTACACGTGCGCGAGTTGTGCCCTACCTCACTGCAGCGTTTGCAGCGCCTTTGAGTCGGCTCACTGCCTTCAGCACGCGCGCT